>ML816399.1:52461-88031 GCA_009831015.1 Picea engelmannii | reverse complement strand
TGGAGCAACACCCATTGTCTTCTTGGACCAATTCGATGTAGTGGATGTTGCTCTACTGTTGATGATGAACGATGAGGCACTCATGAAAAAGAGGGGCCCTTCGGGCTCTGCTGGTCAATTTGACTCTTGAAACTCCATGTCTGCTACCTATGGGCCTCGAGACATGATATCCTTATTTACTCCTAGCCTGGGGGGGTAACATCTGACTCCTAATTAGGGACATGTGGTCTCCCTAGAGGGCATGATAACCTCAAAATTTCTCGGTATTATCTATGCCTACACACTCAAGAAGAAATATTAGAGTACCCAAGGTGGCACTATTACCACTTGTTCATATGAAAAAATGATGCTAACTATCATAATAAAAAATTGAAAAGAAAACTTTAACATTTTTATTCTAACATATCAATATGAACATGAGAATGTAAGATACAAAAATGAAATGATGCAAGAAAATAATATGAAAATCATAATAATGTATGAAAATCAAAGAAAAATGCAACTATACTATGAAGTATGCAACATATAAAATCAAATTCGTGATGCAAATGCCTAACCTAACCTACCTACAAAATCTAGGTTAGTCTCAATGCTAGGTATAATCATATAATTGGTACAATCATACTAGCATCGTATCACATTTCCTACCCATGTGATTCATCATAAACCAAAAAGAGAATAAGTCAAGAACAAAAGGAACACGAGTTAGAGCATACATTATATCATAAATAATTATAAATTCTAACTCATGGAGGTGGGAAAGTGGCACAAGATTATGCCAAGTCACATTAGCAAAATAATTCTCAATCCATCTCTGAATAGGGTTGTGATAAGATAAATACTTATAAGGTTGGATCAAAGATTCTAAAGGTTGACTTCCCTGGATCGTATCACTCCCTGAGGCTTGAGAAGGGATGTACAAGAATCTAGAGGACGACTGAAAATTAATTAGGGGTGTTACACATTATTTTGGTCACCTAAGTGATCAAATGACGACATGTGATTAACTCACTTCCATGTTCCCTTAACACATTAAAAGAGACTTTCTCCATGAGAAAATTGGTTTTCTTTTCCTCCCTCAAAAACTATGACAAGGAAGATCGTCGCACCTTGTTCTATGCTTGGGGTGCAACAATTCTTGATCATCGCACGCTGCACAAAATATGGGTTGCAATGTCGTAGTAGGTTGACTATGCATAGGGTGTGATGATGCTTAAGAAAGGGAAAAGTCAAAATTTATGAATGTTCTAGAAGGGAATATTCTATAAGATGAGGTGGCCTCCGATAAGTTTGGATCTTACTCGCTTATTTGATTTAGTGGGATCATCCTAATCTCCTCATCCATCCCTCTTTCACACTATATAAAGAGGGATCTCTCATGGAAAAGGATAAGGTTGAAAAGGCTAATGTTTTCATATGCATGAAGAGTTTTGCTATAGATATTACTTGAGATAGTTTTACTTTAGCTCTCTAATTCAGATTGTGGTTCTTCTTCATCAAAGGCATTGGAGAAAAGGTGTGTGTGTTGGAGAAAAGAGCCATTGAAAGGGATCTTGCAACATCAAGGCATAGATTGTATTCTCCACTTTCCATTTTAATATAATGCAACAATACATTTCCTCCCTATAAAGTTGTCTTGGCTTTTATTGTATAACTCCTCGATCTTATACATAGAATTCATTGGAATATATATATATATCTTTGTTCTCTCTCTCTTTGTTGGTTTGTGCTTCTTAAACAGGTTCACCATCCCACAAATACAAAGACAGAGTGACAAGGATGACACTAGCGGGGATCAAACATCATTTAAAAGGTATGCCACTTGTCCCTCTATGAACTAGTTTATACGACAATGAATTCTAAGGTTAAGTTTGTATTATGTCTTGTTTTGTTCTAGCTTCCTATGGAAGTCTGGGAGATTATTTTGTGTCTGCACTTATCGATTTGTCCTATAAACAAATTGGCAACCATACTGGGGATACAACCTCTTTTGGTTTTTACCTTCTTATTTGACTTTAACGTACATTATTTTGATCAATTTCATTCTCTGAGTCAATGGGTGATCCATCTTGACTCCCTGGTCTTGAAGGTTCATTGAGAAATTTTTCCATTCTTCCTAATTTTCTTCATATTTAGATATCGTCACACCGTGTCATATTTACAGCCCGTGAAGATTTTTTATCATCTCACTCTACTTGTGCGCACTAGGGTGATGACATCGCAGTGTTCCTTGTTGACATCCTGAGATGATCCTAGATCGTCGCACTGTACCCTTCTATAGTCTACGATGATTCTTGTAGGAATTTTTGGGTGAAAATCACTTTTCTTTTCTTTGCCCATATTTGTCTTTACTTCCTGGGATGAATTTTTGGCACTGGTGAATGATTGATTTACAACTTTTAAGCCTAGATTTGATTGATTTTCAAAGATTGAGAGTCTTCATTACAAGCTTTGCAAGTTTTATTTCTTGAATTCTTGTTGCAAGGGTATAATATCAAGACTTTGTTCCTGGGTGCTTCTTTGATAAGTAGTTCTTGATTTCTTTTGAGTTTTGGATTGATTTTAACTTTTGGATTGTTGTTGATTAAGAGACAATTTTTTTTTGCATTCAACAAAAGGTTTTCTTATCATTTCATTTTTGCTTTCCTTGAGAGTTTGATTTGGGAATTAGTGTTGAGAGTTCATTAGTCTTCTTAGACCATTATTTCTTTTTTGGATTGTGTCTCTATTCTGATTTGAAAAAGAAAAGACTGAAGTGTATTCTTCTAGTAGTCTTTGTAAGAAAATGTTTGCATTCAAAATATTTGTCAAAAGAGAAAATTGGAAAAGTTATTAGTTTTGAATGTTTGGAATCCATATCATTCAAGGATTGAGAAATTGTGCTTTGTATATTTTGTATTCTGGAAAAGAAAAACCTCCTCCCTACTATAATTAGATTTCATCGAATGAAACATTTTCATTTCATCTCTTTCATCTTATTGGGTCAAGGTCAAATATATCATCAGTTTCACTTTTGATTCCCTTTTGAGTAAATAGAATTCTTTAAAATACAATGTAATTTTAAAATCTATTAGCAACTTTTATTTTCTAGAATGTTTCTACACCAACATTAGCTAGGATAGCGCTTTGGAATAGGTTGTAAGGCACACTCTCCAAAGCATCAAAACACACTATATTATCTTGTGTGTAATACCCTAAGGACGTGCCCCAGGTATATTAAGAATTGTAATCATGTTTTGTAGGATGGTCAGTCGAGTGTTGATAAGCTGGTGGGATTATGTGTTTATTAGGCCGGAGAGCATAAGTTTTAACAGCCAGGAGCCTATTTTTGTATATGTAATTATGCAGAACATTAATAAATATTAAACATCGTTGTGTGCAGACCAACCATGAAGAAAGAATGATGGGGGACTAAGCTTCCACAGGGTTGGTAAGGGAAAGGAGGGAAAAAGTTTGCAAAGAGGAGGCTAAGTGTTTGAGCCTAGGGGCTAAGCTAGGGGGCTTACCTCTAAAGGGGATAATAATTTAATATTATTTCTTAAAAGGCTAAGGTGGTCAATTGACCAAGTGTTGTCTTAAGTTCCTAGAAAAGGAACATATGCAAAATGGAGTGCATGCAGCTCCAGTAATATAGGTGTTGATCTGGACACATGCAGTTAAATATGAAGAAGTCATCCATGTTGGGGGTTCTCTCTTGCATTCTCCCATCCTCTGCCTAGGTTTGATTTCCATTCTTCATCCACTATCTAATTGTGAACTGAGGGCATCCATCAAGGATCTCTAGAACCAGTAATCCATGATTCAACTCGTGTTGGGGGTCTGTCCATTCTTCCAGCTGCAGTCTGAACTCAAAACCTAGATGATCGACATCTGCATTGATTCCTTGTCACGCACCCTGAAACAAGTGGAAAAACCATGGACTAAGTCATGTCTCATGTGAAGTCTGAGCACCCTGTAAATGTCTGAGTCATGTTGTGTCATAATTATTGGTTGTTGCGGCCACACAGTTACTTAAATGAGTGTGTCTTTTTGTCATTGGTTGTTTCTTACTAAGCCATGTTGTGTCTTAGTGTGGACTATTTTCTTTTTTGGATGTCCATACCCAAATTCCTATTGATACTTTCACCCGTGAGTTAACTGAATTGCTATTTTTGTTGCTATTATCCTCACCTTGCGGGAATTGGGTTGAAACTGGTTGAAGAAGCGGGCTTTCAGGCCCATGGTTGAAGAGGTAGGTTGTCAGTCCTGTGTGCAGCTCTCTCCAAGTGAGAGAGTTTGATGGGAAGTGGTGTTCTCCCAGAGAGAGTCCAACACCAGCTACGGATCTCTGAGAATTCATGATCCGGCCTATTGTCGAGACCCTGAGAGGGAGGTGAAGCAGTCGATGGACTGTGTGATAGTGAAGGTGTATACTCACAGGTGGAACAGGCATGTGGGAAATGAGAATCCATGAGTAGTGGGTGTAAGAAGGCTCCTGGAGAGAATCCTTCTAGTTGCATTGTGCAGTTTCCTGTAACCTCAACCTAGTCTAGGATTCCCTTTCCCTAGGTGGAGCTTAGTTCCAACTTAGGGGTGACCCACTTTTGAGCGTGATGAACAACGAGGTTTATGGCTAGGAGGTTCGTGGAAGGTCTGCACGTAGTTGGTGGTGTTACTCCAGTTGAAAATATAAGTATCAGTCTGTGCTTAATTTATATGTTATGCATGCATGTGATGCTTGAATGTTATCATGTGTTTCTTTGCGTATATGAACTATTGTTAATTCCATTAATTTTGTATGGTAGCAGTAATTTTGTGATTATTGTGATTTAGTGTTTTTAATTTCAATTAAAATGCATATATTATATAAGTGTATATTCTGCAGTGGTAGCATTACTCGGTCTCTGTGTTGGTCAAGGATGTTACATTTTGGAATCTGAGCTAAGTAAAGCATCTGAGTAGTGGAAGTTCTTGACCTGTTGGTGGTTGGGGATGTTACAAATTGGTATCAGACCATGGTTTCAACAATGAGCATGGATGGGCCATGCTAGTGGAAAATGAAGCAAAAGTTTCGAAAGAATTGTTGTCTAAGTAGACAAAATTCGAGTTCAGAGCCAAGTTTTTAACACTGAAACTGGATGGTATGGATAAGTGGTCATTGGACCTGAAGTTTTAGGTGGAAATTGTGTCTGGAGGAACCGATTTTGAATATATTGTTCATATTTCAAATAATAATTATATGTTGTTCATGGTTTGAATGCATAAACTAATGAAGTATTGAATAAGTTTCAATTTTCTCTCTTCTTTGATTTTTTGAGTGCAAGGAGTGCACATTGTCCACAAGGAGTGCATTTACAGAGGTAAGTTAACCTCATAGAATCTTAGGAGATATACCATTGAAACTTCATTAGAAAAAGTGCAAGGAGTGCACAAGAAGAACTTTGTGTTGAGTTTAGAGAGAGATAAAGTTACTAAGAACTCTATAGGGATTTCTCAGGCGGGCATCGAGTGAGTGAAAGTGTGCACAGAAAGAAATATTTGTCGATTTTAGGGAGAAGAGTATCAGAGGAAGATACTCACGGAGTTGTTGAAGACTCTGTAGAAAATGCTCAACAAGGTGAACATGGAGCAGAAGGTTTCCAGGAGGGCACAAAGTTTTTCTTTGAAAGAAAACAAAAGCATTGAGACCCTTAGGAGACTGAGTAAATCAAAAATATCAAAAGAGATAATGTAAGGAGTGCATGGGAGACAAACTCATTTTAATTCCTAAAGCTTAGAAGAGATAACGCATAGGAGAGAAAAGACGAGATCCAAGAGGCAGACTCACAGGAGAAAGGTCAAAGGCCAAAGCCTTTGAACATTGACAAAATCTTCCAAGGTGGAAGAAGTCAAAAGCTCAGGAGGAGGAACAATAGTAGCTGTCATATCGGTTATGGGGAGGAGCCCATACCATTAGATCAATGTCCAATAGAACAAAGGAAGCACAAAGGAGAGGAACATATCCCATCCGTTGGGTCTGAGCGCAAAGGACCAGCAACCATTGGATCTAGAGGTAAGTTCATGAGGCTTAACCCTTGTGTGCGTAGGAGAGTGGACTTGTCAAAGTCTCGAAGTCCCGAAGTAATTTGGGACCATCCATCGTCAAGGAGGAATGGTGGCATAAGATCCACAACTTTGGAAGTTTTTGGACAAGGAGGACATGAAACTATCGAAGTAAATCTTGGTAGTTGATCACCAAGGGATACATGCCAGTAGATTAGAGGCTCCAAAGAAATCTCTTTGAGAGTTTAGTTTGAGTTTTGAAATCATCAAAGCCCAATTAACTGAAGCAATTCATCTGGGTTGTACAAGTGTCACCAGATTGTGAACTTCAGAGAATTATACTCCAGGGATTTTGTGAAGTTGTGTTTCAGGATGTCCCGAAGCGCCAAAGCCCAAAACGTCTAAGGGTCATTGATCTAAAGGAAGGAACGTGGATCATTGATTTATGAGGAGACACGTTCAAGACATATACTCACTTCATTGGAAAGATGTTGATATGAAAGTGGACGTGTGGCTTCATATCTGGAACTCCAGGTACAAAGCACTCCAGAGGAAAGCAGAGGGTGAAAGCATTGAAGTTCCAAAGGAGATATTGATCATTGATCGAGGAGGAGGTCGAAGGACCGTTGATCTAGTCTTGTTTGGAAAGAGTCAAAGTCCCAGAGAAAATCGATGTCATTTATTTGGAGAGGATGTGTGGCAGAAGATCTGTCACTCCAGGGAAATTCACTCCGAAGATTTTTGTGTGTGGAGACATGAGAAGTCCTGAAGGCCAGAGAGATGGATTTCATTAGAACCGGCTGATTGTTGAGGACATGTGTCATTATATCTCCCACTTTGGAATATTGTCATATGAGGAAAAGAAGATAGTTGAGAGTTGAAACTCTCGAGGGCCGAAAAGATGAAATCAACCATACCTATTTATTTGGAAAGGATCTACGTGACGACAAATCGTGTAGATCTGGGATCGCATGTGGAAGGAGGAAAGAAGGTAGAAAAGGGAGGATAGATATCAGTCGTTGATCAGGGATCATCTATGAAAGAGAGATATCAATGGTCAGGAATAATTGTGGGGCCAAAACATACTTGGATATTAATTTTCCATGAGTGGGCCGCAATTGAAACCACAGTATCGTTGAAGGCATACGTGGCACTTTGTAGTGAATTGTGGGGAGAAAAGTGGGTTGGCCTAAAATCACCCTTGGACGCACCCACAGTCACATATTTTCGTAAGGTTAAAACCCAGGGCTATATGAAGGAAGGGGCTAATGAAAAAGGTGCTAGCGCCTGAAACTTAATGTTTCAGAAGTGCGCAGACATAGGTCGTGAGTATCACAGGACCTGCGCCTTAAGTGAAAAGGAGGCTTGTGTATAATTGTTTTGGGTTTAATAAGGAGCCCGAAGGGTCGATCCAAATCATAAAAAATAAATATCCTAGACCCGGAGGTCGTGCAGCCCCGAGGAGAGGAGGGGGGGTCTGTATCAATATGGATGTGTAATTTTGCATATGTACATGCTTGGATATGCATATAACATGTTGGTGAACTTAGAATAGTCCGTTATTATGAAATAATGTTTGAGTATGACTAAGGATGGATTATGTATTATGTGGATGTTTTTGTTTCTTATCATTTCCATCGAGGTGAAGACCCATGAGGATGGTAGGAATGGTGATCAAAATGATGAAGGGGGAAGTCTATGAGCTTCTACAAATATGAGTTGGTCATACAACAACAAGTAGGTTGGTAACAACCAGGAAGGTATGCATTTAGTTTTTGTTGATGCATAGATGTTGAAGGGGATTGAGCTAAGGATTCCCTCAGTTAATTTTCAGTATTTAAATTGATATGTAATGGCCGAAGGCATAGAGTGTGTAAATGTTCTTAATGCTAGAATGCACTTAGATAAAATGTCAATTGCATATTATGTTATGATTGGTTATGGGATCATAATCAGGTTAATTCATGAGACATAATCCTTATATAACAATGAACACCCATAGAGCCATGAGTGACAACCCAAGAGGTTGGAGGTATCACTTGAATCTATGATGGTAAGGTAAAAGAAGGACTTTCAGTTAATTCTATGCAGCTAACAAAAGAGAAGAAAAGAGTACAATAAAACCTCAAGTACTAAAGTATTATGTCGGGAAAGGAATGAAGAAGTTTCTTCATGAAGAGTAATTGGATGTTGAAGAACATAGAGTCTATAAAACAACTTGGTGTGGAATTTGATTCATCCAAGTACGAGATTGGGTTAGTTGGATCCAGGAAATTAACGAAAGCTGAAGGTTAATATCGGCATAGTTTGGGACTATAAATGCAAAGGAAATGAAGAGTGATTTGGCTAGAAAGTGCTCAAGACAAAAATAGTCATGTATAGTGACTACAATGAGAGCACACGAAGATATAGGAATCCAAGAAGAATTGTAGACTTCTGGGATCAACAAGGAAAACTTTTATAGGGAGAAAGAAGTTGTTGCAATTTCTGTGGAAGCAAGTATGTTACAGCTTGTTGGGTCATCCAGAGGAAATAATGCTTGCATGTTTGCAAGTGTTTTTGGTGATTTTGTTGCATAAGGAGGGAAGAAACAGAGAGCTAAAGTGTTGGTTATAAGTTTGATAAAAGAAGCATGAAATATTCTACTTCCATCAGAAATTTTAGTAGTATAAAATTTATTAATGGAAGTCATGCAGGTATGAGTTTTTATTACTCTTTTTGCATAATTGTTGAAAGGAAATTTAGGTAAGAATTTCCTCAACTAGAGTTATTGTATAAAATCACATGATTATATTATTGAATGCATACCACTAGATGTGGTAAAGGCTGGAGGCCTATATTAATTCAAATATTTTTAGCTTCTAAATGCACACACTAACACATTATAATGTCATGTTAATTTGGTTATGGGGTAGTAACCAAAGAATTAAAAGATAAGAAATTGTTATAAGAATGAATGTCAGTAAGCTAGTCATGTATGAGACCAAGACATGGTTGTATATTGCAAGGTATTGATATGGAAAGGTTATAAGCCACGCAGGTACTAAAAGCTTCCTACCTTTAAATAAAACTTGGACTGCAACCCTTTTGCTAACACTAATGTACACCATAGAATTATATCCTTGGTGTAGTGTTTGGGTCAAAAAGGAAGGAATCCAATTAATTGGGAAGACAATAGAAAGTGTGTGGAGAATGTGTCAACACATTGACCTGAATTCCAACTCATGGATGGTGAGATACATGATTGAGATAAAGAGCATTATGTAATTCAATGCAAGATGCACTAAATAAGTATGCATTGAGAATTGCACTCATGCATAGTAAGTGATATAATTGTATACTAAATGCAATAGATGAATGAGTTGTGTAAGTACATGCATATATATTATTGCATGGAAATAATTGTTACTAACATCTAAAATGTTCTTAACTCATGAAGTTGAGGACATTTCAGGGAGGTGTTAGACATTGCAACAGGAAATTTGCAAGTCAAGTAGTCACATGAGAATTGACTATAGGAAATTTTCTTGTTAAGAAAAAGAAGTAATGAACTTACAGATATTTCTATGAACATCAATATGTATAGAATGATGAGTCATTATAGTTTATTAAATTGTTGGGTAATGGTGATTGAATTGTTAGGTACAGGAAATTCTAAGATCACTGCATAAGATTTTGTACATATTGCAATTGAATATGATGTACAACAAATACTGACAATTTGTTGGTTGTATGAAAGATAAAGCATTAAAGGAAAAATGGATGCAGTTTGGTGCCTGAGGAAAACCACAAGGATGGTTGCATTCATAATATGGCAACAACCAAGATGAATTATGAATTATGAATTAGCTGTTGCCATAGCTAAATCATTTTAACAAAATTTAAATAGATGTTTATGATGTTGTGTCTTTTATTTTACTTTATGATGTTTAGGATTTGTAGTTGTGCAAATCCCAACAAAATATCACCAAATCTTGCGTAACTATAGGAAATCCTACCACTATCACCTTAGTAGGAAATCCCCTCATTTTAGTGATGGAGGAGGTCCACCACAAGGGAGGCTTCCATGATGAACTCAAGGGATAAAAGTGACAAGTGTTTTAGCCATGCCCATTGTCCCCTCTCTTCATCACCTAAGTCAGAGGTCTACGTCTGTGAAATTGAGGAAGACAAGGATTTTTCGAGTACCTTCCTAGAACAAGAACAATTATAGCATATGTATAGTGATTCCCAAGTAAAAATACGTTACTAATACCTCAATAGACAATAGATAATAAATATTTATTGACAATAGTGAAAAATTACAACAATAATTATGATTTTGTAACAACAAGAGTTAAAGAGATCAGAATTGCATGAAATTACAAGGAAAATTTAGCGCATATGAAATAGATTAATGTCCAAGTATCCCAAACAATTTTTTATTATGTTAGCTAAGGTTAGACTAGTATATGTAACAAAATGAAGTAAATTAGATGGTTGTAGCAAAGATTTTCAACAACAACAATAAAATTAGTGAGTTAGACTAATTTAGAGTTAGAAAAATTAGTAGAAAGCCTTAGAGAATAAGAGTTGAGTTTTGGTTGATCAAATTCCTTCACAAGAGAGAAAGTGATCTAGTGCATTTTGGGCTATAGAGTCTTTTGTAACAACAATAAATATGCAATTGGAAAATGATGATAGGAATGTCTAAGAGAAACGGCTTGATATATTAGGTGCTATCACATTAGGGCCTTACATTTAAAGAAGAAGTTCCTATAGTGCAAGCACTTTTGGGATCTAGAAACTCGTTCTTCCCTTATTATATTCTTCAATAATGTCACAACAAGTGTCTAGAATCAAACTCCTAAAATGATGGCACTTTAGGGATTTAGGGGTTTAACCTTGGTGGGATTTACTTCACAAATTAATGGATGCAATTATACTTGTGAGAGGAGGAAGAACCTTATGCTCCTCTCTTAGGGCTTTAACCAAGCAATAAATCTTCAATATGAGTAAGTAAACTCACAATAAAGCATTAATGACATGAAATTGTAGAAATTTACTTACTTCACCAAGATAATGATGAGAGAAAACCTTGATTGCAGAAAGTTCCTGCAAAAATCAGGAAAGATATATCCAAACATTTCCTCCAAATGCCAATGCATGAGTAAAAGAGACCAATAACCAAAAAATGGGAAAACATTTCCGCCCTCACTCTCACATGTGTGAGAGAAGTTGTGATGATAAAATGATTTTTTGGATAGACATATTTATATGGGAAATCCTAACCATGCAAAGACTCAACTGAAAATTCATGTATTTTCACAAGGGGTCCTACTTCTTAAGTTTCCCCTTTTAATTTAAAAAAAACAAAATTTACTTAAGATAAAACCCTAGAAGGGTGAAATAATTCCCTAAGGGGGTGACGTTGAGCTCTAGAGAAGGTGATGTTTAGGCCTCTCAAGGACATACATCAATTCATATAGTGCTAAAGTTCCATGACAAGTGTCCTCCTCCACTAAACCATCTCTGGAACCATATCCATCAAGATATAACCCTCCAAGGGTTATGTCATAGGCTAGGAAAGTGACATCTAGGCCTCCAAATGACAACGTCCAAGTGGAAATGGTGGGAGCTAATAATTTAGTCATGCCAAGATCACTCCAAAGGAAATTCCAACCATCCTCAAGGTGAAACATCCATCATCTCATGTGCCCTAGAAGTGGGGTATAACATCCATCACTGGACTCCAAAGCCCTCATAGAGATCTGAACAAAGTCATCTCCCCATGAATACTTGTTCACCGAGTAAGGTATTGCAAAGAAAAACATATGCACCCTACAAGTGTAAACAAGTCACAATAATCATGCAAATTAATCCATATCTAATACAAGAACCATTGAAACATGTGCATCAAACCCCCCTTTTCAAATTAAACAAATGCTCAAAGACCTTATAAGTTTTTCCTAGTTTAGTTATGGGAGGAACTTCATGGTTCCCTATTAGGTACGTCAATCCCCAAGTCAGGGGATGTTTCCCAAGAGGAACCTATCTGAGTCATGTAGTGCTCTTGATTTACCAAATATTTGCATGCCACATTTTTTCAAAGCCCTTTTTTCCATCTTTCTGATCCCTACCTTCATTTATAATTTAAAACTTTGAGGGTCCCCCTTTAAGTGTTTCCAAGATTTAGCATTACTTTTTGGACTAGGGTGAGAACTAAATGAGTAGAGATCAAGTTTCATCGAATCTTGTGTAATGTCCCATTTTTCCTAGGCAGTCGAGATATCGTGATGGTTTATACAGTTTCCCATAAACCATTAGATGGATGAGTTAGGGAAATGATATTGGTAAAGTCACTTTCAAATTATAAAGTGAAAACTTGGGAAAAGTGAGTTTATTAATATTAAACCCCTCTTTGAGGGTATTTCTCTCCATTTATTAATTAAATAAATATTTTGATTGGGAAAAATAAAACTAAAGGGATAAAAGGACAAGCGAAGGTTGGAAAGCTCATTATTGACTATTCATTTAAAAATTGAGATTTTGGAGAGCTCTTGAGGAAAGAGTCCAAGGTTTGTGAAACCCTTCATCATTTACTGGTTTCAGTGTTGCAACGATACACCCTAGCTGGGTGTGGGAGGAAATCACTCAGATTTTCTTAGTGATATTCATTGCTACAAAGTCTGCCTTATTGCAGTTGAGCTTTTGGCTAGATTGGTCACTGTTTTTCCTATGTAATGGCTGGAACTTTCATAGTGGGATGAGTTTGTTTTCCAATGGGTCGTTTTACTTCTCAAGAGGTCAAATAAATTGTTGGTGTGGTCAATTTCTAGAAGATGGGCGAATTACTTCCTTGTTTCACTCTTATTGCAAGCTGGGCACACCATTTTATGCTGAGGAAAACGTTTTCCTGAATGGGGGAAGCTGGTAAATGATCGTGGGGTGTTTTCCTTGTTGTTGGGAACTTCATCTGTGTTGTTGGGTGTATTTATACACTATTGGGTACTCGATCTACATTGTTGGGCGCATATATACATTGTTGGATATTCAATCTAAGTTGGGGGTGCCTATATCCATTGTTGGGTACGTGGACTAGTCTGTTGGGTGCATATACATATCGTTGGGTGCTTATTGGTGTAGCTGGGCGCATATTTGTGTAGCTGGGCACTTATTTTCATTGTTGGGTGCACATTTATTACATAAATTACAACTTATGCTCAAGAGGGCATACTTGGCACAACAGGAGGCATAACTATATCAGCTGGGGCGCAAGATACCCACATAACCGTCCCCTTTTCTCCAATGCTCGTGGTCAGTTATGGCACTTCTCATTGCTGTGTGTAAAAAGAGGTTTCAGGTACCACATAGCAGTCATTGTCTTCAATTTTGAAGAAGTAATTTACTCTATTTTAATTGTAATAAACTCAGCCATTGGCATTTAATAAATTCAGCCTGAGATGGATTATTTTTTCTCATTAATATGTGATTGTATGCATTATTATTTTATGGGTTTATCTTAATATTGGAATAATACATTTGGCACTTCACCGGGGAGGCATAAGGGGTTAGAAAACCCACCAAACACCCAACCAAACAAAGAGACATCATGTTGTCCAACCAATTTTCATCTACAGCCATAAAAACATAAGCATGCCAAGTGTTTGACGAAAGTCCAACACCAAATTCACGGGGTCTTTCCAATTCTTCCAACTTAGAATATTTCAGCGGTATCAGAGCATGTTCTTGGCCAACTCTAGGCAACATTGATGACTGAGGAAGGGCTACAGAACATCACTTATAGGTGCAGGAGGTATAGAAGCATAGAGGGAAGAGAAGAAGAAATGGAGAGCACTCCAGGAAACAATGCAAATCTTCCAGAGGACAGAGAGGATGGATTGTTCAGAGAGATTATGAAAGCCTTACAGGATATTGCAGAGGGCTAGAGAGAGACCCGAGAGTTCATGGGAAGAATCATAGGTTATTCTCTAGGGAGAAAGCATGGTGAAGATAGGGGGGAGAGCAGCAAGAGAGGGCAGATGGAAGAAGGGGGAAACACACACAGACCTCATATTGAGGTGATCACTTCCAGGACTAGCCTTGAGAACCGCCCTCACGACTACAGTGAGATTCCTAGATCTACCATGCAAAAGTTCTTAGGACTAGCGGAGATAGGTAAAAGAGGGCAGGTAGAGTAGGACGAGCCACTAGCAGCTTATTTCCAGGAATATAAGGCCATGGATCCAAATTTGAGAGAAGCGATGACTTTTGCTGAGTTTTGTAGCTTCAAAGGGAGAAACAGGCCGAGATTCTTCAACAGGGGACCCACACAGAGCTACGAGTTACAGCGCACAGTGGGAAAGCTCACTTTTCCATACTTCGATGGGACGTCGAAGTGCACTGCACGAGCTTCGGTGCAGAAGCTCGACACCTACTTCCATCTAAACCCCATGGCAGAGACTGATGCCATTAAATTGGCGACATTTCACTTGGAGGGTGAGGCACAGGACTGGTTGTACCACGGTATGCCCACTCTGGGACATGCCCATATCGTCACCTATGCTGAGTTTATAGGGAGACTAGTGCATAGATTTGACAGGAGAGATCCTGAGTTGTCTTTCAGAGACTTGGCACAGTTGAAACAGACTGGGTCGATAGATGCATATATATCATATTTTCAGAGGATATCAGTGATGGTCACCGATATCTCCGAGGCCCGTTTGGTGATGTTGTTCATAGAGGGGCTAGCTGAGCCACTCTGAGGATGGGTGAAGGCTTACAAGCCTACTACGCTACAGGATGCAGTTGGCAGGGTGAGAGACTTACAGGAGTCCGTACCCAAGACCAAGTTCACCCCGAGGCTGGACTTCCCTACGAAGTTCGATGACAAGACACCACCTCCAAGGGATGGTACAGGACATCAGTAGAGAGACTGGGCAGGATAGCCACAGAAGGATTGGATAGGCAGGAACAGGATGGATGATTCTACCAGGTAGGATCTAAGGAGGAGGAAGTTGTGTTCCAGTTGCTAGGAACCATGGGTACTGGGTCATAGGTGTGTAGGCAAGGCCAAAGCACACTACATAGAGGTGTTTTCTGACAGCGGGGAGGATGAGGAAGAAGAGGAACAGGGACAGAAGGAATATTCGTCGACAGCGGAGGCAGAGTAGGCATCGATGGAAACACGAGGGGTTATAGCATCACTCTCTGGCATACCCAGATTTCACACCTTCAGGATGAGGGGAGGAGTGCAGGGACATCGAGTGACAGTTTTGGTCGATGGTAGGGCATCCCACAACTTTATAGACTCTTCGTTAGTGGAACAAAAGAGCATTGTCGCTGAGTCTTTTGAGGATTTCTCAGTGGTCATACCAGGGGAGAACACACTAGACTGCACCAGGTACGTTCCAAGGATGACATTGAACCTGGGAAACTACATGCTCACCGATGAATTATACGTGGTAAAGATACCTAACACCAATGTGGTGCTTGGAGTTCAGTGGCTATACTCCCTAGGGAGGTACTCCACTAACTATTAGACTATAGAGATGGAGTTCCAGGGTTAGGACGGCAAGAGAGTGGTTCTGTGGGGCATGAATATGTATCCTCCTAAGGTCATAACCGCGAAGAAGATGGAGGAAGTGATGAGATGGGATGACATTGCACGGGTTGCGGAGTTTCATATTTCAGTACAGAGGTCCAAGGGCGAGGAGCCCAATTGTCTAAGAGAGATATAGGACTTGTTTCAGGGGCATGATGTTTTCGGTAATGTACCTCTGAGTAGGCCTCCAGATAGGGGATTCGAGCACAACAGTGAGTTAGAGGAGGGTACTCGAGCAGTGATTACCACTTCATATAGGCACCCCAGGGCCTATAGAGACAAGTTAGAGAAGCATCTCCAGGAGTGTGGAGTTTACCAGAGGGATGAGGTGGAGCACACACAGTCAGTCAGATCATTACAACCTTTACCCATTCATGATCAGGAGTGGGAAAGCATCTCCATGGATTTTATCACCAGGTTACTTAAGATGCAAGAAACAGATTGCATCTATGTCATGGTGGATAGACTCACCAAATTCCCCCACTTCTCCACCATTCCTTTAGACTACTCAGCAGCACAGGTGACCAAGTTATTTTTCAGGGAGATTTTATGTTTGTATGGGTGGCCTAAAGCCATCGTCAGTGACAGGGCGGTCAGGGAGTACTGGGTAGAATGGACGGATCTATCCATGGAGGATGCTACTTGGGAGAACAAGCAGGTGTTGTAGTTTCCAGGTTTGAAGTTGCTTGAGGACAAGCAAATTTGGGTAGGGAGGATTATAATGTCCCATTTTTCCTAGGAAATCGGGATACTGTGATGGTTTATATAGTTTCCCGTAAACCATTATATGGATGAGTTAGGGAAATGATATTGGTAAAGTCACTTTCAAATTATAAAGTGAAAACTTAGGAAAAGTGAGTTTATTAATATTAAACCCCTCTTTGAGGGTATTTCTCTCCATTTATTAATTAAATGAATATTTTAATGGAGAAAAAGAAAAGTAAAGGGATAAAAGGACAAGCGAGGGTTGGAAAGCTCATTATTGACTATTCATTTAAAAATTGAGATTTTGGAGAGCTCTTGAGGAAAGAGTCTAGGGTTTGTGAAAGCCTTCATCATTTACTGGTTTCGGTGTTGCAACGATACACCCTAGTTGGTTGTGGGAGGAAATCACTCAGATTTTCTCAGTGATCTTCATTGCTACAGAGTCTGCCTTATTGCAGTTGAGCTTTTGGCTAGATTGGTCACTGGTTTTCCTATGTAATGGATGGAACTTTCATAGTGGGACGAGTTTGTTTTCCAGTGGGTCACTTTACTTATCAAGAGGTAAAATAAATGGTTGGTGTGGTCGATTTATAGAAGCTGGGCGAATTACTTCCTTGTTGCACTCTTATTACAGGTTGGGCGCAACATTTTATGCTGAGGAAAACGTTTTCCTGAATGGGGGAAGCTGGTAAATGATCATGGGGTGTTTTCCTTGCTGCTGGGCACTTCATATGTGTTGTTGGGCGCATTGATACACTGTTGGGTACTCGATCTGCATTTTTGGGTGCATATATACATTTTTGGATATTCAATCTAAGTTGGGGGTGCCTATATCCATTGCTAGGTATGTGGACTGGTCTGCTAGGCGCATATACATATCGTTGGGTGCTTATTTGTGTAGCTGGGCACATATTTGTGTAGCTGGGTGCTTATTTTCATTGTTGGGTGCACATTTATTACATAAATTACAACTTATTCTCAAGAGGGCATACTTGGCACAACAGGAGGCATAACTATATCAGTTGGGGCGTAAGATACCCACAGAACCGTCCCCTTTTCTCCAATGCTCGTGGTCAGTTTTGGCACTTCTCATTACTGTGTGTAAACAAAGGTTTCAGGTACCACATAGTAGTCATTGTATTCAATTTTGAATAAGTAATTTACTCTATTTTAATTGTAATAAACTTAGCCATTGGCATTTAATAAATTCATCCTAAAATGGATTATTTTTAATCATTAATATGTGACTGTATGCATTATTATTTTATGGGTTTATCTTAATATTGGAATAATACATTTGGCACTTCATCGGGGAGGCATAAGGTGTTAGAAAACCCACCAAACAGCCAACCAAACAAAGAGACAGCCTCCTGTCCAACCAATTTTCATCTACAGCCATAAAAACATAAGCATGCCAAGTGTTCGACGAAAGTCCAACACCAAATTTACGGGGTCCTTCCAATTCTTCCAACTTAGAATATTTCATCTTGATGGTCCTTTTTTTCTATTTTCACTTTATTTTTAGCATCATTTAATTATTATTTTATAGTAGTTCCAATCTACCTCTCGGCCATTATCCCCTTCTTCTTGTAAAATGAGGTACAATCCCTTCTTGAGTCAATGAACCTAAAAACCCAAAATATAAGGAAATGGAGGGGTAGAATGATGGAAGTTGGTAAGTATGGACGAGAGTCGTACGATGAGCATTCAAAGAACCACCCATTAGAAACCATTTTCCCAAGGTTGACCTACTTAATAGGAGACCATGTCATTCACCAAGGTGAAAATAGACAAAACGTATAAATTTCAAGAAAATGTTTGAAAATAAAGAAAGGATTGTTTACAATATGATGAAATGATTGAAGTATTAAAATGACACTTACCATGATACCATAATTGTTACCTCATGGAGCAACACCCATTGTATTCTTGGACTAATTCAATGTGGTCGATGTTGCTCTACTGTTGATGATGAACGATGAGGCAATCATGAAAAAGATGGGCCCTTCGGGCTCTGCTGATAAATTTGACTCCATGTGTGCTGCTGAAAAAGAGGGGCCCTTCGAGAACTTGAAACTCCATGTCTGCTACCTATGGGTCTCAAGACATGATATCCTTAGTTACCCCTAGCCTAGGGGGGTAACATATGACTCCTACTTTGGGACATGTTCTCATCGTAGAGGGCATGATAACCTCAAAGTCTCCCAGTATTATCTATGCCTACACACTCAAGAAGAAATATCAGAGTACCCAACGTGGGACTATTACCGCTTGTTCATAAGAAAAAATGATGCTAACTATCATAATAAAAACTTGAAAAGAAAAAATTAACATTTTTATTCTAACATATCAATATGAAGATGATAATGTAACATACAAAAATGAAATGATGCAAGAAAAGAATATGTAAATCATAAGAATGCATGCAAATCAAAGAAAACTGCAAGTATACTACCATGATATGAAAGATGAAACATATACAATGCAATTCATGATGCAAATGCCTAACCTAACCTACCTACATAATCTAGGTTAGTGTTAATGCTAGGTATAATCATATAATCGGTACAATCATAATAGCATCGTATCACAATACCTACCCTTGTGATTCATCATAAACAAAAAATAGCATAAGTCAAGCACAAAAGGAACACGAGTTAGAGAATACATTATATCATAAATAATTATAAATTCTAACTAATGGAGGTGGGAAAGTGGGACAAGGTTATTCCAAGTCCCATTAGCAAAATAATGATCAATCCATCTCTAAATAGGGTTGTGATAAGATAAATACGTATGAGGTTGGATCAAAGATTCTAAAGGTTGACTTCCCTGGATTGTATCACTCCCTAAGTCTTGAGAAGGGTTGGGCAAGAATCTAGAGGATGACTAAAAATTACTTAGGGGGGTTACACATTATTTTGGTCACCTCATTGATAAAATGAAAACTTGTGCTTAACCCACTTCCATGTTCCCTTAACACATTAAAAGAGACTTTCTCGATGAGAAAATTGGTTTTCTTTTCCTCCCTCAAAAACTATGACAAGGAAGATCGTCACACCCTATTCTATGCTTGGGGTGCAACAATTCTTGATTGTCGCATGCTGCACAAAAGATGGGTTGCGGCATCGTTGCAGGTTGACTATGCATAGGGTGTGATGATGCTTAAGCAAGTGAAAAGTCGAAATTTATGAATGTTCTAAAAGGGAATCTTCTAGAAGATGAGGTGGCCTCTAATCGGTTTGGATCTTACTCGCTTATTTGATTTAGTGGGATCATCCTAATATCCTCATCCATCCCTCTTTCACACTATATAAAGAGGGATCTCTCATGGAAAAGGATAAGGTTGAAAAGGCTAAGGTTTTCATATGCATGAAGAGTTCTGCTATAGATTATACTTGAGATAGATTTGCTTTAACGAGATCTAAGTCATATTGTGGATCTTCTTCATCAAAGGAATTGGATCAAAGGTGTGTGTGTTGGAGAAAAGATCCATTGAAAGGGATCTTGCAACATCAAGGAATAGATTGTATTCTCCACTTTCCATTTTAATATAATGCAACAATACATTTCCTCCCTATAAAGGTTTCTTGGATTTTATTGTATAACTCCTTGATCTTATACATATAATTCATTGGAATATATATCTTTGTTCTCTCTCTCTCTCTTTGTTGGTTTGTGCTTCTTAAAAAGGTTCACCATCCCACAAATCCAAAGACAGAGTGACAAGGATGACATTAGAGAGGATCAAATTTCATTTAAAAGGCATGTCACGTGTCCCTCTATGAACTAGTTTATATGACAATGAAGTCTAAGGTGAAGTTTGTATTCTGTCTTTTTTTGTTCTAGCTTCCTATGGAAGTTAGGGAGATTAGTTTGTGTCCGCACTTACTGATTTGTCCTATAACAAAATTGGCAACCACACTGGGGATACGACCTCTTTTGTTTTTTTCCTTCTTATTTTCCTTTAGCCTACCTTCTTTTGATCAATTTCATTCTCTGAGTCAGTGGGTGATCCATCTTGACTCCCTGGTCCTGAAGGTTCATTGAGAAATTTTGTCATTCTTCCCAATTTTCTTTATATTTAGAGATCATCACATTTTGTCCTATTTACAGCTTGTGACGATTCTTTGTCATCTCACTCTACTTCTGCAGACTAGGGTGATGACATCACATTGTGCCTTGTTGACATCCTACAACGATCCTAGATCGTCGCACTGTACCCTTCTACATCATGTGACAATTCTTGTAGGAATTGTTGGGTGGAAGTCACTTTTATTTTCTTTCCCCATATTTGTATTTACTACTTGGGATGAATTTTTGGCACTGGTGAATGATTGGCTTACAACTTTTAAGCCTCGATTTGATTGATTTTCAAGGATTGAGAGTCTTCTTTACAAGATTTGCAAGTTTAATTTCTTGACTTATTGTCGCAAGGGTATAATCTCAAGACTTTGTTCCTGGGTGCTTCTTTGATAAGTAGTTCTTGATTTCTTTTGAGTTTTGGATTGATTTTAACTTTTGGATTGTTGTTGATTAAGAGACAATATTTTTTTGCATTCAACAAAAGTTTTTCTTATCATTTCATTTTTTCTTGCCTTGAGAGTTTGATTTTGGAATTAGTGTTGAGAGTGCATTAGTCTTCTTAGACCATTCTTTATTTTTTGGATTATGTCTCTGTTCTGATTTGAAAAAGAAAGGAATGAAATGTATTCTTCTAGTAGTCTTTGTAAGAATTTTTTTTCATTCAAAATATTTGTCAAAAGAGAAAATTGGAAAAGTTATTAGTTTTGATTGTTTGGAATCCATATCATTTAAGGATTGAGAAATTGTTTTTTATATATTTTGTATTCTATAAAAGAGAAACCTCCTCGCTACTATAATTAGAGTTCATTGAATGAAACTCTTGCATTTCATCTCTTCTTGCATCTTATTGGGTCAAGGTAAAATATATCATCATTTTCACTTTTGTTTTCATTTTGAGTAAATAATAGTCTTTAAAATACAATGTAATTTTAAAATCTATTAGTAACTTTTATTTTCTAGAACATTTCTACACCAACATTAGCTAGTATAGTGCTTTGGAATAGATTGTAAGGAACACTCTCCAAAGCATCAAAACACACTATAGTATCTTGTATGTGATACCCCAAGCATGTGCCCCAGTTATATTATGAATTGTAATCATGTTTTGTATTCTAGTGAGCCGAGTGTTGATAAGCTGGTGGGATTATGTGTTTATTAGGCCAGAGAGCCTAAGTGTTAAAGGCCAGGAGCTTGTTTTTGTATATGTAATTATGTAGAATATTAATAAAGATTAAACATCATTGTGTTCAAACCAACCATGAAGAAAGAGTGATAGGGGACTAATCTTCGACAGGGTTGGTAAGGCAAAGGGGGATAAAAGGTTGGAAAGAGGAGGCTATTTGTTTGGGCCTAGGGGATAAGATAGGGGGATTACCTATAAAGGGGATAATAATTTATTATTATTTCCTAAAAGGCTAAGGTGATAAATTGACCAAGTGTTGTTCTAAGTTCTTGGAAAAGGAACGTATGAAAAATGGAGTGCATGCAGCTCCAGTAAGACAGGTGTCGACCTGGGTGCATGCATTTAAAGATGAAGAAGTCATTTGTGTTGGGGGTTCACTCTTGCATTCGCCCATCCTCCGCCTGGGCTCGCTTACCATTCTCCATCCACTGTCTAACCGTGAACTGGGGGCATCCATCACGGATCTCTGGAACCAGTAACCCAGGAGTCAAATTGTGTTGGGGGTCTGTCCATTCCTCCAGTCGTAGTCTGACCCCTTAACCTGGATGATCAAACTCTGTGTTGATTCCTTGTCATGCACCCTGAAACGATTGTAAAAACCATGGACTGAGTCATGTCTCTTGTGAAGTCCAAGCACCCTGTAAATTTCTGAGTTGTGTTGTATCATAATTGTTGGTTGTTGTGGCCACGCATTTCCTTGAATGAGTGTGGCTTTCTTCCATCGGTTGTTTCTTACTGAGCCATGTTGTGTCTTAGTGTGGACTTTTGTCTCTTTTGGATGTCCATACCCAAATTCCTATTGTTGTTGTCACCCGTGAGTTAACAAAATTGTTATTGTTGTTGATGTTATCCTCACCTTGTGGGAATTAATTTGAAACTAGTTGAAGAATCAGGTTGTCAAGCCCATGGTTGAAGAGGTAGGTTGTCAGGACTATGAGCAGCTCTCTCCAGGTGAGAGAGTTTTTTGGGAAGTGGTTTTCTCCCAGAGAGAGTCTAGCGCCAACTACGGAGCTCTGAGAATTCTTGATCTGGCATGTTGTTGATACCCTAAGAGGGAGGTGAAGCAGTTGATTGACTATGTGACAGTGAAGGTGTGTACTCCTGGGTGGAACATGCATGTGGGGAATGAGAATCTGTGAGTAGTGGGTGTTAGAAGGCTCGTGGAGAGAATCCTTCCAGTTGCACTATGCAGTTTCCTGTAACCTCAGCCTAGTCTAGGATTCCCTTTCCCTGGGTGGAGCTTCGTCCCAGATCGGGGGTGACCCACTATTGAGCATGATGAGCAGTAAGGTCTATGTATGGGAGGTTCATGGAATTTCTACACGTAGTTGGTGGTGTTACTCCAATTGAAAAGATAAGTATCAATCTGTGCTTAATTTATATGTTATTCATGTATGTGATGCTTAAATGTTATCATGTATTCCCTTGTGTATATGAACTACTGTTAATTCCATTGATTATGTATGGTAGCAGCAATTATGTGATTATTTTAATTAAGTTTTTTTAATTTCAATTAAAATTAATATATTGTATAAGTGTATATTCTACAGTGGTATCATTACCCAATCTCTGTTTTGGCCGAGGATATTACATTTTTGAATCAAAGATAAGTAAAGCGTCTGAGTAGTGGCACTACCCGACCTATTGGTGGCTAGGGATGTTACAAATTTGCATCAGAGCATGGTTTCAACACTGAGCCTGGATGGGCCATGCTAGTGGAAAATGAAGAAAAAGTTTCAAAAGAATTGTTGTCGAAGTAGACAAAATTTGAGTTCAGAGTGAAGGTTTTAATGCCTAACCTGGATGGGCTGGATAAGTGGTCATTGGACCCAAAGTTTCAGGTGGAAATTGTGTCTGGAGGAGCCGATTTTGAATATGTTGTTCATATTTCAAATAATAATTATATGTTTTTCATGGTTTGAATGCATAAACTGGTGAAGTATTGAATAAGTTTCAATTGTCTCTCTTCTTTGATTTTTCGAGTTCAAGGAGTGAACATTTTCCTCAGGGAGTGCGTTTATAGAGGTAATTTAACCTCAGAGAAGCTTAGGAGATATATCATTGAACCTTCATTAGGAGAAGTGCAAGGAGTGCACAGGAAGAACTTTGTGTTGAGTTGAGAGAGAGATAGAGTCATTGAGAAATCTGTAGGGCTCTGCTAGGAGGGCATCGAGCAAGTGAAAGTGTGCATAGAGAGAACTCTTTATTGAGTTCTAGGAGAAGAGTATCAAAGGAATATACTCACAGATCTATTGAACACTTTGTAGAAAACACTCAATAAGGTGTGCTTGGAGCAGAAGGTTGCCAGGAGAGCACAAAGTTTTTATTTGAAAGGAATCAAAAGGGCCGAGACCCTTAGGAGACTGAGTAAATCAAAAATCTTAGAAGAGATAATGGAAGGAGTGTGTGCAATACAAACTCATTCTAAGTCCTAAATCTCAAAAGAGATAATTCTTACGAGAGCGAAGAGGAGATCCAAAAGGCGGACTCGCAGGAGAAAGGTCAAAGGCCAAAGCCTTTGAACACTGAAAAAATCTTCCATTGAGGAAGAAGTTAAAATATCAAGAGGAGGAGAAACAACAGTCATCATATCGCTTGTGGGGAGGACCCCAAAACATTAGATCAACATCTAGCAGAACAAAGGAAGTGTAGAGGAGAGGAACAGATCCCATCCGTTGGGTTTGAGATCAAATGACCAGCAACCATTGGATCCAAAGGTAAGGGAACGAGACTTAACCCTTGTGTGTGAAAGAGAGTGGACTTTTCAAAGTCCTGAAGTCCCGAATTCCCGAAGTAATTTGGGACCATCCATCATCAAGGAGGAAAGGTGGCACAAGATCCACAACTTTGAAAGTTTGTGAAAAAAGAGGATATGAAACAATCGAAGTAAATCTTGGTCGTTGATCGCCAGGGGATACGTGCCAGTAGATTAGAGGCTCCAGAGAAATTTCTTCAAGAGTTTAGTTTGAGTTTTGAAATTGTCGAAGCCCAAATTGGGAGCTGTTGATCTTGGTTGGACAGGTGTCACTATATTGCAAACTTTGGAGAATCGTACTCTGGGGTTTTTGTAAAGTATTGTTTCGAGATGCCCGAAGCACCAAAGCCTAAAATGTCTAAGGCTCGTTGATATGAAGGAAGGAATTTCGATCGTTTATCTACGAGGAGACACATGGAGGACAGAGACTCACTCCGTTGGAAATCCATTGATCTGAAAGTCGACGTGTGGTGCCAGATATGGAAATTTGGGTATGGATCACTCCATAGGAAAGAAGAGGGTGAAAGTGTCGAAGTTTCGAAGGAGATCTCGATCGTTGATTGAGGAGGAGGTCAAAGGACCATTGATCTGGTATTTTCTATAAATATCCGAAGTCTCGGAGGGAATCATGGTCGTTTATTTGGAGAGGACGCGTGGCAAAAGATCTGTCACTCCGAGGAAATTCACTACGGAGATTTGTGTGTGTGGAGACATGAGAAATCCCAAAGGCCAGAGAGTCAGATTTCATCATAACCATATGATTGTTGAGTAAAAGTGTTATTAGATCTCCCACTTTGGAATATTTTCATATGCATAAAATAAGATAGTTTAGATTTGAAACTATCGAGGGCCGGAGAGTCAGAATCAACCATATTCGTTGATTTGGAAGGGAGCTACGTGATGACATACCATGTAGATTGGGGATCGCGTGTGGAAGGAGGAAAGAAGGTAAAAAATGGATGATTGATAGAAGTCGTTGATCACGCATCATCGCCGAAAGAAAGATATCAATGGTAAGGAAGAATTGTGGGGCCAGAACATACTTGGATATTAATTTTCCTTGAGTGGGCCATAATTGAAACCACGGTATCGCCAAAGGCATACATGGCGCTTTGTAGTGAATTTTGAGGTGAAAAGCCTATTGGCCTAAAACCACCCTTAGATGTGTCCGCAATCGCATATTTCTGTAAGGTCACAACCCAGAGCCATATTAAGGAAAGGGATAATGAAAAAGGAGCTAGCGCCTGAAACTTGACGTTTTAGAAGCGCATAGACAGAGGTCGCGGGTATCACAGGACCTGTGCCTTAGGTGAAAAGGGGGCCTGTGTATAATTATTTTGGGTTCAATAAGGAGCCTGAAGTATCGACCCAACTCATAAGGAAGAAATATCCTAGAGATGGAGGTTGTGCAACCCCAAGGAGAGAAGGGGGGGTCTACATCAATATGGATGTGTAATTTTGTATATGTACATGCTTGGATATGCATTTAACATGTTGGTGAACTTAGAATAGTCTGTTATTATGAAATGATGTTTGAGTATGAATAAAGGATGGATTATGTATTATGTGGATGTTGTTATTGCTTATAATTTCCATCGAGGTGAAGACCCATGATGATGCCAGGAATGGTTATCAAAATGATGAAGGGGGAAATCTATGAGCTTCTACAAATATCAGTTGGTCAGACAACAACAAGTAGGTTGGTAACAACTACGTAGGTATGCATTTTGTTGGCCCTTGACCAAGTCTTGGAGATCCTTGGCTACTTTTGACCTATTTTGTGACTTCTACATACTGTCGAAGGCGAAGCACATGTCGAAGTAGAGATCATGGGATATTGTCCCCTTTTTAGGTATTTTTGGGTTTTGGCCTTATGTAACGGGTATGGGGATATCGGCCCATGGATTTAGCTATGTTTAGGTCGATTTTGTAATGTATAAATGGTAATCTAGGCAATGTAAGTAGAGGTGTGTGTGTGTGTGAAGTGGAAAAGATGCAAGTGTGTGATGTTAAGTGTTAAGTGCAAGTAATAGTTGTACATCCTTTGTGCATGTTGTGTGAGACTTGCAAGGCTAAGTGCAGGTGACTATAAGAGATTGTGTAAAGGATTTGTGTTGTGACCTAGCTCGGGGAAGGAGGATCTATCAAAGTGCACATAGATATCCTTTCATATGCGGAGTAGGATTTTGTGGCTATGTGCATGTAGAATATTGACAGAAGACAATAAAGAAGAGAAGAGTTGGTGGACGTAGCCCCAGGTTGGGGGTGAACCACATATATCTGGTGTTTCTATGCTTTGTGTGATGTATTGATGTGTTTACTTGCTTAAGTGATTTTATATAGATGAATGATATATAGATCTGTTGATGCTTTGTGATTAATAATATGGATGAATGCTAGATCTAACCTATGTGAATGTTCTTAGTGCTTGAATATACTAGATCTGAGTGAATATTGTGATGCTCTGTAATTAGGGTTTTATCTGCGAAGTAGATACTAGTTAATTATTAGTGAACTATAACTAATAAGTGATCTGTTGAGGAGTTACAATCATATATCTATGTCCCAGCTAAGGTGGCAGAGACTAGAGTCCTGCAACCACCCCTGCCTCTACCTCAGGTGAGATTGCATATTCTTCACAAGTGTTTCCAAAAGGGCTGGTAGTTAGGGTTTTTTTGGTGCACTCTTGAGCGTTGAACCTTGGGTCTGCCCATGTGCCAACAAATGGTTCTGTTGCCGAGACCTGAAATTGTGATTGTTGGGAACTGATAGAAAAGAGAAAGATCTGTGCATAGATCCATTGCCCTAGTGCACAGTATTCTAATTGACCTGTAAAGCTCTGTGCTAAGAAGAGAAGTCAGATCTGAAGAAAATATGTAAGTTCTTGAAGCTTTGTTCTCTGATAAAGGTAAGAACAGTGAATTTTTTTTATTGAAAAGTAAGAATAGTGGAAATTTTTGTTTCAAAAGTATGGATCTAGGTATGTTTGATAACTTTTGTCCTAGATTAAAAACTAGGGAACAATTAGAAGAAAGAAGGTTTGATATGAGTAGATCTGGTAGAAATAATGAAACATATGTTATTCCTATGCATAGAAAGAATGTTTGGACTAAAAAATGGATGCAGGATCCTAGAAAGAACTTTTTGCAGGTTAGCTACTATGACCCTAGTGTGCAATATTGGAAGAGATGGGGATCATTTAAAAGAAAAAGATGATTAACCCTTTGTTACAACTGTAGAAGACCAGGCCATCTTGTTAAGGATTTCCATGATAGAATACCTAGTTGTCTTTGTTGTAAATCTATGGACCATGAATTTTTGGATTGACCTAGAATGATTGCTAATCTTGAAAGAATGAATATGAGACAAGAAAACCATGAGGAAGATAAAGCAACTAATACCATGGAAGAACCCTAGAAAGAATCATAGAATGTATTTCTACAAATGAAAGAAACACTGAATGATCATAGAGATATCAACTTATGAGAGATCTTCAAAGAAAAAGAGTGCATAGAAGCAAGAATAGGAGACTTCAACAATGATTGTGTTCTGGATGAAGAAACACAGGTGAATATAATGACAGAAAGAACTTGGGAAATTTTAGGAAATCCTGCTATGATTCCCTCATTAGGAGGAATAGGATTATTTAGAGGAAAGATGATAACCCTATGTGGAAGACTCACCCATATATCTATGAGTGCTCAAGGAGCTTCAACAGAGGAATATTTTGAGGTTGTTAAATTCATTGAGAGAGGCGCCCCATTTACTATGTCATTAGGAAAACCCTGGATTGAGAAGGATCAGACCAGAAGAAAAGAAGAGGAAGCCCTAGAACAAAAAAAGAAAGAATTAGAATATTTTATGACAAGGAGGATAGCGCACTTGATTGCCGAACAGGAGAACAGATCGAAGTTGTTTAGGAACAGAAACTTGGATGTCGAAGTTGAGAGAACACAAGAGGACTCACAGAAGAGTGAAGCACCTACCCTAGACAAAGAAGGATTATTACTCTCTAACCCTATGAAAGAACCTCAACAACACGAAGTTACTATGCCAAAAAGAGATAAGAATCAGAATGGAAAAAGAAATACTGAGACAAAGGTCACAGCGAAGAAGGCTAGAAATCTCAATAAGAAGAGAGGAAAGTTGCAAAATGTTCTAGAGGGGACTTCATAGAAGGAAGGTTTGAAAAAATAGAACTTCGTCGGTATATCATAACAACGCAACATGGAACTTCTCCATGGAAAAGAAATATAACCATTGAAGGCATTATGACTGTTAGACTGACACTCCCGAATGGTTAGAACAACAATTATGACTAGAAAGCTCGCCATCAAACCGTTGGGACCACACCGTAATGAACAGAACTGAATTGATGAAGGTTTCTCACTCATTGGATAAATTTGTTACCTCATTGTCTACTTAGTCCATCGAATGTTTCACTGAGAACACTTTTGTGAATTGTATCCAAGCCCACAAGAGAACTATTTTCTACCACGTTGTGTTTACTGAGATCGACACATGTTCTATTGCATTGAGTACTCATTCATTGACCTAAGTTATTTGATCGTTACCATGCATGTAGGATGAACTCAATGCTACAAATAAGTCGGTTGAAGAGATTCCAATCAATCTGGTGGCCTAGAGAGTGATGTCCATAGGAGTTCAAGATCCATCGACACGAGGATTGCAAGCCTCTATGTCGACTACTCGTGGATCTAGACCATCCCGACTTGCATCATAGAAGAGAACCAAGCACCGAGATGACTTGGCGAACACGAAGTTAATCCCGACTACATCCCACCTCTGGTCAACACGGTGAGTCTTGACGGTGTCCTGAGAGACTTTGATTACACCCTAGTTATTGTGTACCTCCCAAAGGGGATACATGCAGTTGGAACGCAATAGGATAAAATTGTGACATTGAAATTCAGTGACTTCAACCTAGGGGACCACAATAATTATAGTATGCTTGCTCCTCACATATACTTGACTAGGATGAAGGGGAATAACTCAAAAGTTATCCCCCAACCATGGACTATGAACCTCGCGTAGTACACCATCCTGAATGTGATGAAGATTCCACATTTTGGAAGGCACCAGGAAGTTAACGTGTGTGTTAATCTCCTGCTATCAGGTTACAATGGCATCTATCTATGGTTAGAAAGACGCATCATAGTCGATCCGACATTTATCCATAAGATCATCAGATTGAGCATGGAGGGACCCAACTCACAGGAATTCTACCCAGGGAAGGTTGTAGACCATGCACTGGCACAGAGGATTAAAGACACATATGATGATGTAGAAAAGGGGATGTGAGGATACAAGGTAGCTTCCATCCAGAATGGCGCAATGCACCTGGCCTACCAGTTGATCACAAGAAAGTTGGTGAGAAAGAACATACCTACACAGGTCACAGGGTTCGTTGTTGACCTCGCCAAAAAATGTGTAGAAGGACTCCAAATGAACTGGGCGAAGTACTTAGTCAACCATCTCGAATTGGATTGTCGTGAAGCTTAGGATCAGGGCTATGAGTTCCACTTTAGCTGACTCTTGATCCTCATCGCATTTACATCTTGGGAAATGACAGAAGGTGCGACCTTCCCAGACATTGAGTCATTCCAATAACTCACTATGAAGTTCACCATGCTATGGTACTTGAGCGATATGGGAGAATAGTGGTATTCAAATGCGGTATTCCATACATATTATCTCCAGTTAAAGAGGGCTATTGAAGCTGTCACTCATATGACACCAAACACTCTACACCGGTTCATGCCACTTATAAAGTTTTGCGCAGATCATAACTTTACTTATATCACTGCGCACGCAGATGAGCATAAATAAGAGCTTCAATCATACTATAATCTCACAGGGGATGACCTCAGAGAGATAACTAAGGACTGGTCTGCAGAGCTCCTTATCCCTTCTAACCCCACAAAACTGTCCAACTTAGAACAAATCGGAAGCTCAGAGACCACTCGTGAAGAACATGATACACCTGGAACTAGCAGAAGGAAGCAAACAAAAGACATACAACAATTGAGCAGTGCCTCAAAAGAAACTGCTTCAGACTCACCTGGAAGAGGAGGTGATGACAAAGTAGATAAAGAAGAGACCAATGGAAAAGATGATCAACAAAATAAAGGCAAAGTAACACCACCCAGGGATCCTGTTGATGAGACTGATCCTTCCAAGAAAATAAATGTTTCCCCGTGAATCCTACTTCCTAGAAGAAATCCAAATCCACTAGGACTAAGCTACAGATTGTGCTCACGCTCGATGAATTTGACTTCATCATCGGAGCCATATCAGATGTGTCATAGGATATTATGAAGAACATTGAATCCATACAAGCAGCAATGAATGAAAAAATTGAGATAGAACTAAGAAGGGTACAACAGGACCTTCACTCCAGCCACTCAGTATCCACTGCATCCCTGCCATCAGAAGAACCAGAGTTGGGAGATGATCTTGCCCAACTCTGCAGAATAGATAACACGATCGAAGATCACCTTCGTCGAGCGTAAGAAGAGAAAGAATGGACCACAGTGGACCTAAAGGAATCACAAGAGGAAATGGTAGAGCAACGCCAGGTTACGCAGTAGGAGATGGCTGACCTCTAGACCAAGTTTGAAGAGGAGAAAGCATAGATCCAACAAGAGAAAGAACAATTTCTCATAGAGAAGGTTTTATTAAAAGAAGCTGTCAATAGAGAACTTCGCTCTGTGACATTCTTAGAGAAAACAACAAAAGAACCAGTGGATAAGCAAGTAGCGCATCTTACAGAAGCTATCGAGCAGCTTCAGTAGAGAATCACAGACCTAGAACTATGAACAATGCTAAGTACCCTATAGGACGTGCGAGACCAAAGAGAAGCCACTACTCGGAGCGTAGTTGAGAGGATCAGAGAATTGTCTTTGGAATGTAAACAACTTAGCAGTAGAAGTGTACAAACCTACGAGTGAATTACTGAAAACCATGAACTAAAGGCACTGGAGTCACAGCTCCAGGAGGAAAAACATCAAGAAACAATAGTACAGGCACAGTTAAAGCTCCTATCAGTAGTTGAAAGGATGAAGTGATCCTAGGAAGAATGCAGTTCTCAACAACAAGTCCACACTATACAAATCAAAGTCATGGAAGTGACTCAGAGGCTCCAACCAGTCCAGGATGAAGCATGACAACTATTTGAGGAGATTGAAGGTCGAGGAGCAGAGTTGGAACAAGTAGTCGAGAAACGCTTAGAGGGACCTGTCAACGAAGAATTCATCCAAGAGTTTGTTGAGTAGGAGGCCTTGGCATGGCAGCAGGTTGAAGCAACTCGATCCAAGCTCAAGGATTTTGAGGTAGAGATACCCAGATCAAAGTGACTCGGGACGAGTCACAGGTGAGTGTTGGGGGCATGTTGGCCCTTGACCAATTCTTGGAGATCCTTGGTCACTTTTGACCTATTTTGGGACTTTGACACGGTGTTGAAGGCAGAGCACAATTCGAAGTGGAGATCGTGGGATCTCAGCCCCTTTTTAGGGATTTTGGGTTTTGGGCTTATGTAATGGGTATGGGGATATTGACCCATGGATTTACCCATGTCTAGGCCCATTTTGTAATGTATAAATAGTAAGCTAGGTGATGTAAGTAGAGGTGTGTGTCTTTGTGTGTGAAGTGGAAAATACGCAAGTGTGTGATGCTAAGTGCTAAGTGCAAGTAATAGTTGTACATGCTTTGTGCATGCTGTGTTAGACTTTCAAAGCTAAGTGCAGGTGAATGTAAGATATTGTGTAAAGGCTTTATGATGTGACCTAGCTCGAGGAAGGAAGATCTAGAGAAGTGCACATAGATCTCCTTTCCTATGCGGAATAGGATTTTGTGGCTCCATGCATGTAGAAGATTGACATAAGTCAATAAAGAAGAGAAGAGTTTGTGGAAGTAGCCCCAGGTTGGGTGTGAACCACGTATATCTTGTGTTACTATGCTTTGTGCGATGTCTTGACGTGTTTATGTGTTTACTTATTTAAGTTCTTTGATATAGATTAATGATAGATAGATCTTTTGATTCTTTGTGCTTAATAATATGGATGAATGCTAGATCTAACCTATCTGAATGTGCTTAGTTCTTGAATATACTAGATCTGAGTGAATACTGTGATGCTATGTAATTAGTGTTTTATCTGTGAATATAACTGCTAAGTGCTCTGTTGAGGTGTTACAATAACATATTTGTGTCCCAGCTAAGGTTGTAGACATTGGAGTCCTGCAACCACCCCTGCCTCTACCTCAGGTAAGACTTCATATGCTTCGCAGGTGTTGTCGAAAGGGTCGGTAGTTAGGTTTTTGTTGGTGTGCTCTTGAGATTTGAACCCTGGGTTTTCCCATGTGCCAACACATTTAGTTTTTGTTGATGCATACATGTTGAAGAGGATGAAGGTAAGGATTCCCTTAGTTAATTTTCAGTATTTAAATTGATATGTAATGGCTGAAGGCATAGAGTGTGTAAGTGTTGTTGATGCTAGAATGCACTTCAATAAAATGTCAAATGCATATTATGTCATGAGTGGTTATGGGATCATAACTAGGTTAATTCAAGAGACATAATCCTTATATAACAATGAATACTCATAGAGCCATGAGTGACAACCCAATAGGTTGGAGGTATCACTTGAATCTATGATGGTCAAGTAAAAGAAGGATTTTCAGTTATTTTTATGCAACTAGCAAAAGAGAAGTTAAGAGTACAAGAAAACCTCAAGTAGTAAAGTATTCCATCAGCAAAGGGATGAAGAATTTTAGTCCTGACGAGTAATTGGATGTTGAAGAATCTAGAGTCTATAAAATAACTTGGTGTGGAATTTGATTCATCCAAGTACGAGATTGGGTTAGTTGGACCCAGGAAATTAACAAAAGTTGAAGGTTAATATCGACATAGTTTGGGATTATAAATGCAAAGGAAGCCAATAGTGATTTGTCTAGAAAGTGATCAGGACAAAAATAGTCATGTATAGTGACTACAATGAGAGCCAAGAAGATCCAGGAATATGGGAAGAATTGTTTACTTCTGGGATCAACAAGGAAAATTTTTATAGGGAGAAAGAAGTTGTTGCAATTTATGTGGCAGGAAGTATGTTACGACTTGTTGGGTCAGCGAGAGGAAAGAATGATTGCATTTTGCAAGTGTTGTTGGTGATTTTGTTGCATAAGAACGGAAGAAACAAAGAGTTGAAGTGTTGGTTATAAGTTTGATAAAAGAAGCATGAAAGGTTATACTGCCATCAGACATTTTGGTAGTATAAAATTTATTAATGGCAGTCATGCAGGTATGAGTTTTTATTACTCCTTTTGCATAATTTATGAAAGGAAATTTAGGTAAGAATTTCCTCAGCCAGAGTTATTATATAAAATCACATGATTATATTATTGAATGCATACTGGTGGATGTGGTAAAGGATGGAGGCCTATATTAATTCAAATATTTTTAGCTTCTTAATGCACACATCGACATAATAGAATGTCATGTTAATTTGGTTAAGGGGTAATAACCAAAAAATTAAAAGATAAGAACTTGTTATAAGAATGAATGAGAGTAATCTAGTCATGTATGAAACCAAGACATGGTTGGATATGGAAAGGTTATGAGCCACACGGGTAATAAAATCTTCCTACCTTTAAATAAAAATTGGACTGCAACCTTTTTTCTAAAACTAATGTACACCACATAATTATATTCTTGTTGTAGTGTTTGGGTCGAAAAGGAATGCATCCAATTAATTGGGAATAAAGTAGGAAGTGTATGGAGAATGTGTCAACACATTGTCTAGAATTCCAACTCATGGATGGTGATATATATGACTGAGAAAAAGAGCATTATGTAATTCAATGCAAGATGCACTGAATAAGTATGGATTGAGAATTGCACTCATGCATACTAAGTGATAGAATTGTATACTAAATGAAATGGTTGAATGAGTTTTGTAAGTACATGCATATATATTATTGCATGGAAATAATTGTTACTAACAACTGAAATATTGTTAACTCATGAAGTTGAGGACATTTCAGGGAGGTGTTAGACATTGCAGCATGAAAGTTACAATTCATGTAGTCACATGAGCATTGACTACAGGAAATTTTCTTGTTCAGAAAAAGAAGTAATGAACTTACAGATACTACTATGAACATGCATATGCATAGAATTACGAGTCGTTCTAGTTTATTAAATCATTGGGTAATGGTGATTGAATTGCTAGGTGCAGGAAATTCTAAGATCATTGCATAAGATTTTGTACATATTGCAATTGAATATGATGTACAACAAATACTAACAATTTGTTGGTTGTATGCAAGATAAAGCATGATAGGAAAAATGGTATGTAGTTTGGTGCCTATGGAAAACCAAAAGGATGGTTGCATTCATAATATGGCAACAACCAAGATGAATTATGAAATAGAATTTCATGTTTTGGGGGAAAAATTGAATTTCCTTCTGAACTAGTTAGAGTTCCTAAAATGAATTCTTTTATGTTTTCTCATGATAAATGCATGTGGGTTATGTGATGAGATGATGTTGATTAAAGTTGGAATGTTGACTACAAAGAGTAGCTCGGGGAATATGTTGATTGGAGAAAACAGATCTTACCTTGTGGATCCCTGGTGGATCTGAGTGTGTGTAGACTTCTCCTTGGGTTGCCTTGGAGAAGGTTGGAGCCGTAGAGGGAGAAGTGTGTTGATAGGTTCCCTGATATGAGGCCTGGAGGGTACCTGGAGACCTTTGAGGGTAGCTGGAACTCCGGGAGCCACGATGCTCTAAGACTTCCTAAGCCGGCCTATTGTTGAAGCCCAAGGAAAGGGAGATGTAGCAGTCGATGGACTATGTGACAGTGAAGGTGTACACTCCTGGGGTGGGACATGGATGTGGGGAAGGAGAGATCATTGGTTGGAGTGTTGTTGAGATTTGGTACCTTGGTATAGACCATGTTGATGTGGAAGGTGTTCTCAATCAAAATTTAAGTACAATTATTTATTTATTGTATGTTGTGTATCTTGTATACAGGTTATAATGTTATCAAAATTGCCTGTATATACATATATACATTACATATATTCTTTCATTATCGACATCCATGACTGTACATAATGTGTTTTAGTTTCATTGCATAATAAATATATACCTGATGTTAATAATGTTATTGATTGGAATGTGATTCAGGTGGAGCAAGAAGGCGTCTTGCAAGTGCATC
>ML816399.1:19982-30181 GCA_009831015.1 Picea engelmannii | reverse complement strand
GGAACCTTCTAGAGAGCCTTCTCACATTTATTACATCCAACTACCATAGTGGGCCTTTATTAATATAGTGGACCTAGTCCACCTTACATTGAATGATCACATTCTCATATATTAAATGACTTCCACTAATAACACATAACTATATTCCCATTGGGTACCTCCCTAGGCACCCCATATTACCTCCCTAGGTATAGTACATTGGGACTATAAATGAAAAGGTATTCAAGAGTGATTTGGATAGAAATTGCTCAGGAAAAAAATAGTCATGTACAGTGACTACAATGAGAGCACAAAAAGATCTAGGAATCTAAGAAGAACTGTATAATTTTGGGATCAACAAGGAAAAGTTTTATAGGGAGAAAGAAGTTGTTGCAATTTCTATGGAAACAAGTATGTTACAGCTTGTTGGGTTAGCTAGAGGAAAGAGTGTTTGCATGCTTGCAAGTCTTGTTGGTGATGTTGTTGAATAAGGAGGGAAGCAACAGAGAGTTGAAGTGTTGGTTATAAGTTTGATAAAAGAAGCATAAAATCTTCTACTTCCATCAGACATTTAGGTAGTATAAAATTTATTAATTGCATTCATGCAGGTATGAGTTTTTATTACTCTTTTTGCATACTTTCTAAAAGGAAATATAGGTAAGCATTTCCTCAGCCAAAGTTATTATATAAAATCACATGATTATACTATTGAATGCATACCACTAGATGTGTTAAAGGCTAGAGGCATGTATTAATTCAAATCTTTTTAACTTCTGAATGCACACAATGACACAGTAGAATGACATGTTAATTTGGTTATGGGGTAATAACCAAAGAATTAAAAGATAAGAACTTGTTATAAGAATGAATTCCAGTAAGATATTCATGTATGAGACCAGGACATTGTTGGATATGGAAAGGTACAGATATGGAAAGGTTATGAGCCACACAGGTGCTAAAATATTCCTACCTTTAAATAAAAATTGGACTGCAACCTTTTTGGTAACACTAATGTACACCACAAAATTATATTCTTGGTGTAATGTTTGGGTCAAAAAGGAAGGCATCCAATTAATTGGGAATACAGTATGAAGTGTGTGGAGAATGTGTCAACACATTGGCCAGAATTTCAACTCATGGATGGTGAGATACATGACTGATATAAAAAGCATTATGTAATTCAATGCAAGACACACTAAATAAGTATACATTGAGAATTGCACTCATGCATAGTAAGTGATAGAATTGTATACTAAATGCAATGGCTGAATGAATTTTGTAAGTACATGCATATATATTATTGCATGAAAATAATTGTTACTAATAGCTGAAATGTTGTTAACTCATGAAGTTGAGGACATTTTAGGGAGGTGTTAGACATTGCAACAGGAAAGTTGCAAGTCAAGTAGTCACATGAGCATTGACTACAGAAAATTTTCTTGTTCAGAAAAAGAAGTAATGAACTTACATATATTACTGTGAACATGCATATGCATAGAATGATGAGTAGTTCTAGTTTATTAAATTGTTGGGTAATGGTGATTGAATTTCTAGGTGCAGGAAATTCTAAGATCACTTCATAAGATTTTGTACATATTGCAATTGAATATGATGTACAAAAAATATTGACAATTTGTTGGTTGTATGCAAGATAAAGCATTACAGGAAAAATGGTATGCATTTTGGTGCCCGTGGAAAACCACAAGGATGGCTGCATTCATAATATGGAAACAACCAAGATGAATTATGAAATAGAATTTCATGTTTTGGGGGAAAAGTTGAATTTCTTTTTGAACTAGTTGGAGTTCCTAAAATGAATTCTTTTATGTTTTCTCATTATAAATGCATGTGGGTGATGCAGATGAGATGATGTTGATTAAAGTTGGAATGTTGACTACAAAGAGTAGCTCAAGGAAGATGTTGATTGGAGACAACAAATCTTACCCTATGGATCCTCGATGGATCTGAGTGTGTGTACACTTCTCCTTGGGTTTCCTTGGAGAATGCCAGAGTCCTAGAGGAAGAAGTGTGGGGATAGGTTCCCCGATATGAGACCTGGAGGGTACCTAGAGACCTTTGAGGGCAATTGAAACTCCAGGAGTCATGGTTCTCTAAGACTTCCTAAGTTGGTTGTTGCTAAAGACCAAGGAAAGGGAGATGTAACAACCGATGGACTATGTGACAGTGAAGGTGTAAACTCCTAGGGTGGGACATGCATGTGGGGAAGGAGAGACCATTGGTTGGAGTGTTGTTGAGGTTTGGTACCTTGGTCTAGACCATGTTTATGTGGAAGGCATTCTCAATCAAGAGATAAGTACAATTCTCTATTTATTGTATGTTGGGTATCTTGTATACATGTTATAATGTTATTAGAATTGTCTGTATATACATATGTGTGTGTGTGTGTGTGTGTTTGCATTACTTACATCCATGACTATACATAATGTGTTTCATATTTCATTACTTAAGAAATATATACCCGATGCTAATCATGTTATTGATTGGAATGTGATTTAGGTGGAGCAAGGAGGCATCTTGCAAGTGCATCTGGTGCGCATATTGGACCGAAAGAGAAAACAACTATGGAATCGATCCATAGGGATTGTAAAGGTCCAATGGACTTGGTTCGATCCTAAGGATGCGACATGGGAGCATCCAGATGCTATGCAAGTAGAATACCCACATATTTTTAAATATTTTAAAAATCTTGTTGATGTTGTGTAAAGAGTTGCACTGAGGAAAGTGAAAAAATAAGGAGAGGGGATTGTAATACCCCAAGTACGTGCCCTAGTTATATTATGAATTGCAATCATGTTTTGTAGGCTGGTGATCCGAGTGTTGATAAGATGATGGGATTATGTGTTTATTAGGCTGGAGAGCCTAAGTGTTAAAGGCCAGGAGCTTGTTTTTGCATATGTAATTATGCAGAACATTAATAAAGATTAAACATCGCTACGTGTAGACTGACCATGAAGAAAGAGTGATGGGGGACTACGCTTCCACAGTGTGGGTAAGGGAAAGGGGGCTAAAATTTTGGAAAGAGGAGGCTAAGTGTTTGGGCCTAGGGGATAAGTTAGGGGGCTTACCTCTAAAGGGGATAATAATTTATTATTATTTCCTAAAAGGATAAGGTGGTCAATTGACCAAGTGTTGTCCCAAGTTCTTGGAAAAGGAACGTATACAAAATGGAGTGCATGTATCTCCAGGAAGACAAGTGTTGACCTGGGTGCATGTAGTTAAATCTGAAGAATTCAGTCATGTTGGGGGTTCTCTCTTGTATTTTCCCATCCTCCACTTGGGTTCGCTTGCCATTCTCCATCCATTGTCTAACCATGAACTAGGGGCATCCATCACGGATCTATGGAACTAGTAGCCCATGAGTCAAATCATGTTGGGGGTCTGTCCATTCTTCCAGTCACAATCTGAACCTGAAACCTTGATGATCGACCTCTGTGTTGATTCCTTGTCACGCATCCTGAAACAAGTGGCAAAAGCATGGACTGAGTCATGTCTCTTGTGAAGTCTGAGCACCCTATAAATTTATGATTCATGTTGTGTCAAAACTATTGGTTGTTGTGGCCACGCAGTTCCTTGATTGAGTGTGGCTTGTTGTCATCAGTTGTTTCTTACTGGGTCATGATGTGTCTTAGTGTGGATTGTTGTTGTTTTTGGATGTCCATACCCAAATTCCTGTTGTTGTTGTCACCCGTGAGTTAACCGAATTGCTATTGCTGTTGTTGTTATCCTCACCTTGTGGTAATTGAGTTGAAATTGTTTGAAGAAGTGGGTCGTGAGGCCCGTGTTTGAAGAGGAAGGTTGTCAGGCCCATGAGAATATCTCTCCAGGTGAGAGAGTTTGTTGGGAAGTGGTTTTCTCCTAGAGAGAGTCCAGCACTAGCGACAAAGCTCTGAGAATTCTTGATCCAACCTGTTGTTGAGACCCTGAGAGGGAGGTGAAGCAGCCGATGGACTATGTGATAGTGAAGGTGTATACTCCTGGGTGGAACATGCATGTGGGGAATGAGAGTCTGTGAGTAGTGGGCGTAAGAAGGCTTGTGGAAAGAATCCTTTCAGTTGCACCGTGCAGTTTCCTATAACCTCAACCTCGTCTAGGATTCCCTTTCTCTGTGTAGCTTATTCCCATCTCGGGGGTGACCCACTACTGAGCGTGATGAGAAGCAAGGTCTATGGCTAGGAGGTTCATGGAAGGTCTGCACATAGTTGGTGGTGTTACTCCAGTTGAAAAGATAAGTATCATTCTATGCTTAACTTATATGTTATGCATGTCTGTGATGTTTGAATGTTATCATTGCATATATGAACTACTGTTAATTCCATTGATTATGTATCATAGTAGTAATTATGTGATTATTGTTATTAAGTGTTTTTAATTTCGATTAAAATGCATATATTATATAAGTGTATATTATGCAGTGCTAGCATTACCCAGTCTCTGTGTTGGTCGGGGATGGTATAGTTTGGAATCAGAGCTAAGTAAAGCATCTGAGTAGTGGCATTTCCCGGCCTATTGGTGGCTGGGGGTGTTACATTGTGATAGGGATATTACAAATCCACTTGCTACATTATTTCCTAGGAAGCCCTTCTAACACAAGGTTCAATCACAAGGTTGCATTAGGGCTAACAAAGTTACTCAGCCTTCTTTGTTGGTATTGGTGTAGAGATTGTGCATATTATTGGGGGTCACTTGAGAATAAAATCCTTTGGGGACCTTCTAAAGTTGATTTTTGGCTTAGATACCCTACCCTTGCACATGGGTCGGACCATCGAATGCTTCCCCAAGAATCATTGTAACCTTAATGGCCTGTCTCTTTAGAGTCTTTACATGAGGTGATTGTGGAGGGGAAAGTCTTCACGGTACCTGGAATCGACATTAGCCAAACTCACCCAGGCTCCTTGGAGGGTATACCCACGATTATGTGTGGGATGTTGCACTAGGGTGTAAGTCCGTTAAGCATGTCGTCAATGTAAATTTTCCACCTGCTTTATCCCAACCCCTTCTTGTCTTGATTTCGCGACGTTGGATTTCATCACCAACTAGTGACTTTTAAATAAGAAGGTTTGTTTACATGTTTGATATCTAGATTTTATTAGTGAGTGTTGTTTGTTTCTTCTGTTGAACATAAATTTCTTTCATTCTTTAGTTGGTTCAGCCAACATCGGCCCTCGTCGTTCATGTAGGATGCAAGGGTTACCTCCAGAATATATGGAAGAGTATACTCCTTGGCTTCCTAAATCACTAGAGGGTTCTTCTGAAGGAGCAATCAATAATGATGTAGCCTATAAGATTGGAATTTCTACTCCATTTGAGGAATCCATACTTCTTGTAAATACGTTATTGAGTGTTGTACGAGATCCACTTTTTCTCTGAATAAATTCATCAATAGACGTTTTTGTTGAAGATTATACTAGAGTACCTACTAGACCTCACACAGAGTCTGGTATAGACGATCCACCCTTTCAGAGTGAGTCGTTTAGAACTTTGGTTCATATTGCTGGAAATTTTAATCCTAACTCTTTTGGCCCTGTCCGTTCTCTTTGGAGGACCTCTTCGGGACATGATATTTTTGAAAAACTAGGAATCAATCACCTACGTTAGAGGACCTCTAATCAACCTATGACATCACATGTGCCTATGACTTCTATTGCTTGCATAGTACCCTTGGATCATTTTACTGGAATGACCAGTAATGTTGTCACAGTCTCAAACAAATTGTCGGTTGGTTGTCATACAATTATTTCTCTCCATATCAATAGCTCTACCATGGTCCCATAAGTTACGGTTGATTTTGTCGGAAGTGCAGTAATCACTCAATATCCTACTGGAACACCACTTCCTCTTAGATCAAATATGTCACTTCCACTTGGGTATAACGCTCTAAATACTTCTATTGTTAATCCTGCCCAGAATCCATCAGAAGGGGATAATATTTTTGTTCCTCTTGGGTATAATGTTGCTAGTAGTATTGTTCCTACACCTACCTAGGTTCTCTCCAGGGTTCCTATCATTCCTCCTCCACCTTCAACTGGAGGATCTAATCATCCTGGCCCCAGTAGCTCCAATCAATTTGGGGGCACAAGTCATTATGTCGCTTCTGGTTTTCAAATTCTTGTTGGAGTTGAACCTTAAGTTGGGGGGCCATCTCAAGTTGGGGGTCAACCTCATGTTGGGGGGAAACCTCAAGTTGGGGGGAAACCTTAATTTGGGGGTCATAACCCAATGTACGGGCAATATACCCCTAGATTACAGTATCAACATTGGAATTTTCCTTTCTAAGGAAATCAACAATCGCCTGGGGGGAAACCTCCTCAAGTTAATTTTTTATGTACCACCTAATCCTGGGAAACCATATCCAGGTTCTATGAATCCTACCTAAGGTCGAGGTTTATAGTCTAATGCTCCTTTCCATGGAAGCTTACCCAATCAACCAACTCAAGTTTTCTATTTGAATCAAGACCCTCTACAACCGAATTCGATAGGACCCTCTAACTATCTACATATTGCTTATGTTCCTACTGGTATACCTATGGGACTACCTCCTCAGAATTACCAGTTTCCTCAAGTGAATAGACAATTGTTGTTTCTTTATACTTTGGATTTACCGGATTTATCTAGGATTTTGAATGATCCTATCTTGCATTCTCCTTATTGGTCGATCATACCTACTAAGTTACCATCCGACATTCCTAATTTTGATGACCGATCAGGGGAAGATCCAAATAATCACCTTATGATTTTCCATATTTGGTTTTCATCTAACTCCTTGATGCATGAATCCATTATATCACGTCTTTTCCAATGTAATCTAATGGGTTCAGCAGCCAAATGGTATATTGAATTTCCACGAGGAGTCTTCAATGGCTTCAACACCTTAGCTATCGATTTCATAACACATTACCAATTACCAATCTGATACGAGACATGAAATAAAATTTTGAGTTCATTTAAACAATCCTCATCCACTCACATTTCCAATCATATTCATGAGTGGAGGAGGAGAAGACGCTTAATCAAAGTTCCCCTTCCTGATCAACTATTGGTCGAGTAGTTTACCAAGTCACTCGTTGGTCCTATAGCCTCTGATGTTTCCATGGGTGGTGTTGTCACTGAAGAGTAGGTGATTAGTTGTGCTCAATACTTGGATCTCATTTATTCACAAATGGGCACACTATATGACTTGATCCTTGATGATCCTCACCCATCTATAAATCCAACCCCAACACCTCTAGTAGCTTCTCATGTTGTTGATGGTGTGATTGGCACTTTTCACGCTAAGACTCAGTCTAAACAAGCTAGTCATTCCAATCCCAATTATACTACTGTTAATGTACAAAATACTCCTCCTCCAACTTCTTATCCCGGTAAAACCTCTAAGGTTAATTCGGTTCAATATACACCTACCGGTAAAAATAAAAATAAAAAGAAAGGGAAGGGTGAGAATAAGGAGGAAAAAAATAATAATCAAAAATCTAATAAACCCAAGACTCAGCCTGTTGATGACAAAGAAAAGTGAAAACCTCGTTATCCTTGTCTTATCTATGGTGAGGATCATTATACAAAATATTGTCCATGGCGTGTTGAGGTTACTAAGTTCCTGCAAGGGACCGGGACACCTCCTACACTTTTCATTTTGTCACAACCTTTTCCTTCTTAGTAGCAAGCCCAATTGGTCATTCATGACCAACCATATCCCTCTACCACATCTTATGTACTTATGTGTACTTGTGAATCCAATAAGATTGAATTTGTGTTTGGTACTCAAGCAAAAGATTATTCTCCTTCGAAAGATAAAGTTGTTGATTCACCACCTCCATTGGTTCAACCTCCTCCATCAACTTCACCTCCCAACAATCCTCTTCATCTCGAATGACCCAGTCTAGATACATTTCTTTGTCCTCCTCCTAAGGTCTTTGTTTGTAAGTCGTCATTTAATCCTCATGCACGTGATGCTCAAAACTACAATATTGTAGAAGATCTTGTACAAGCACCTTCTATGATGTCAGCTCTCGAAGTCCTTCAAACTTGTCCTACGTAATGAAATGAATTGTTAAAGGCTATTGGTGGAATTGATCCTACTGATACGAACTTGATAATATTTGACTTGAAAGATCATATTCCAAGGCATCCTCCTCAATTATAATTTCAAGTACAAGTTATTTTGGAAAATAATAATATTTGTTCAACTGTTATTGATGAAGGAGCCTCTACTTGCATCATGTCTGTCACTTGCTAGAAATCCATTAGCTCTCTGACCCTTATTGAGTCACAAAATACTTTAAAAATATTTAATGGTACAATATTTAAATGTTATGGTGTTCTTCCTTCATTGTCTATTACGTTAGAAGGAAAAGAGATTAATGTTGAGGTTGAGGTGTTTGATGCACCTCTCAATTGCAATCTTCTACTTGGCTGTATTTGGATTGATTCCATGCATGCAACTATTTCTACTCTTTTTCGTGTGATACGTTTCCCTCACCAAGGAAAATTTGTTACTTTTGATCAACTTGTCTTCTTTAATTCGAATTCTCGTACTAGTAATGTACCTTTCATTGAAAAAACACCTCCCAATTATGACAATGTTGGTGTGGGTCTCTTAAAGGATTCATTGTTAATGGGTACATTCCCCATTCCACTGCCCGATATTCCTATTCCTTTTATCACCTCAATTAACATGATATCAACTATTGTTGGTGAAATTTTTGAGTGTTATTACCCTTGGATTGTACCTAGATATGACGACTATCTTCATTACCAAGACAAAATGCCTTTAAATCTGGTAGAATTGGCTTATCAAACTATTTAATCGACAAATCCCTCTCCTCGTTCTCTCTTAGACACGTCTCTGGATCCATTTCATGTAGTTTTTCACACCAATGAGATGATTATGAAAGTCATGTCTATGGAAGATACCCCATGGGATGATGGGCATCATCATTCTATTCTCTTCCTGGAACCCAAGACCATAGAGAGTTACCAAAAAAATTTGAATCCATCTACTGTTGTTACTATTTCTCTTGTTCCTAAACCAATACATAATGTTTTTTATGAAGATAACTTGGGTAACATTTCACCCACCATCCCTCTAGATATTTATATTAAACCCAGAGTCATGTAAAATGTCCACATCAATGCCTCATGTTTTGTCGATGAGATCCAAATTGATAAATCTCTTTTCCAAGAATTTTGGGATTCTTTTGCTTGGAGTTACGAAGAGATTACTGGAATTGATCTAGATATTGTTGTACATGAGATTAATATTTACCCAGGGTATGCCCCACTCCACCTATAAACATAATAAAGGGACCCTCTCCAGGAAGAAGGACACTAAAATGGATTCGTAACCAAATTGTTTCAACCAACCATTTTCGACACTTGTTCAGTTGTGTTTTCATGTTCTTTAAGACACCCTCACACTAGTTGAATACCCTGGGCTCCATACAGTCTATGGTGTACTAAAAGTGGCTTTGCAAAGCCATGTGGGGAGTCACACGGTTTTCCATCCAGGTAATGGTATAGAGGATGGTCTATAATGGTAAATCCAAAACATATCTAATGGAAACCTTTCCACTATGTTTTTTTGTACTTGGCACGTAGTGGTGTGCAACATAGTAATCCATGGGTTCTCCCCCCCCACTACTTCCCGCAAGAAATACCCAATAGACTTAGTGAGAGAAACCTATCAGAAATTAAATGTCTTATATATCCAAGGTGAGTGTATGCACACCCACGTGAAAGGCTTGTTCATTTACATCCCACATGTGGACCAGATACTCCAGCAATCTCATTTGGGCTCATATGCCTTGAATTTTAAAAAACATGAGTAATAGACACTCCTCAAGTGACATAACTATGCCCAAGTCATTCTCGGTGAAATAGTCTTCTTCCTCATGCTCCCGTTCCCTCCACTCGAGCATTTTGACTAAGGAAAACCTTCCAAGTAACATGAAAAGATGATTAGAATCATAAAAAAACAATCCTTAGATGTTTTCCTAACTCATTTTATCTTTTCAAAAATTGAGTTGTGGTCGTCACGGGGATTTTCTTTTACACTGAGAGATTTCATCGCATGCTATATTTGATTCCCCTGCAGCGATTTATGATCATCACAGTTCACGATATTGTGGGCCTGTGACAATATCAAAGTGTATGTACCCCCAAAAAATGAACCCAAACTCAAAATTAAACCAATAAAAATGAAATTT
>ML816399.1:0-19932 GCA_009831015.1 Picea engelmannii | reverse complement strand
TTGGTCCTATAGCCTCTGATGTTTCCATGGGTGGTGTTGTCACTGAAGAGTAGGTGATTAGTTGTGCTCAATACTTGGATCTCATTTATTCACAAATGGGCACACTATATGACTTGATCCTTGATGATCCTCACCCATCTATAAATCCAACCCCAACACCTCTAGTAGCTTCTCATGTTGTTGATGGTGTGATTGGCACTTTTCACGCTAAGACTCAGTCTAAACAAGCTAGTCATTCCAATCCCAATTATACTACTGTTAATGTACAAAATACTCCTCCTCCAACTTCTTATCCCGGTAAAACCTCTAAGGTTAATTCGGTTCAATATACACCTACCGGTAAAAATAAAAATAAAAAGAAAGGGAAGGGTGAGAATAAGGAGGAAAAAAATAATAATCAAAAATCTAATAAACCCAAGACTCAGCCTGTTGATGACAAAGAAAAGTGAAAACCTCGTTATCCTTGTCTTATCTATGGTGAGGATCATTATACAAAATATTGTCCATGGCGTGTTGAGGTTACTAAGTTCCTGCAAGGGACCGGGACACCTCCTACACTTTTCATTTTGTCACAACCTTTTCCTTCTTAGTAGCAAGCCCAATTGGTCATTCATGACCAACCATATCCCTCTACCACATCTTATGTACTTATGTGTACTTGTGAATCCAATAAGATTGAATTTGTGTTTGGTACTCAAGCAAAAGATTATTCTCCTTCGAAAGATAAAGTTGTTGATTCACCACCTCCATTGGTTCAACCTCCTCCATCAACTTCACCTCCCAACAATCCTCTTCATCTCGAATGACCCAGTCTAGATACATTTCTTCGTCCTCCTCCTAAGGGATTTGTTTGTAAGTCATCATTTAATCCTCATGCACGTGATGCTCAAAACTACAATATTGTAGAAGATCTTGTACAAGCACCTTCTATGATGTCATCTCTCGAAGTCCTTCAAAGTTGTCCTACGTAATGAAATGAATTGTTAAAGGCTATTGGTGGAATTGATCCTACTGATACGAACTTGATAATATTTGACTTGAAAGATCATATTCCAAGGCTTCCTCCTCAATTATAATTTCAAGTACAAGTTATTGTGGAAAATAATAATATTTGTTCAACCGTTATTGATGAAGGAGCCTCTACTTGCGTCATGTCTGTCACTTGCTGGAAATCCATTAGCTCTTCGACCCTTATTGAGTCACAAAATACTTTAAAAATATTTAATGGTACAATATTTAAACATTATGGTGTTCTTCCTTCATTGTCTATTACGTTAGAAGGAAAAGAGATTAATGTTGAGGTTGAGGTCTTTGATGCACCTCTCAATTGCAATCTTCTACTTGGCTATATTTGGATTGATTCCATGCATGCAACTATTTCTACTCTTTTTCGTGTGATACGTTTCCCTCACCAAGGAAAATTTGTTACTTTTGATCAACTTGTCTTCTTTAATTCGAATTCTCGTACTAGTAATGTACCTTTCATTGCAAAAACACCTCCCAATTATGACAATGTTGGTGTGGGTCTCTTAAAGGATTCATTGTTAATGGGTACGTTCCCCATTCCACTACCCAATATTCCTACTCCTTTTATCACCTCAATTAACATGATATCAACTATTGTTGGTGAACGTTTTGAGTGTTATTACCCTTGGATTGTACCTATATATGACGACTATCTTCGTTACCAAGACAGAATGCCTTTAAATCTGGTAGAATTGGCTTATCAAACTATTTAATCGACAAATCCTTCTCCTCGTTCTCTCTTAGACACGTCTCTGGATCCATTTCATGTAGTTTTTCACACCGATGAGATGATTATGAAAGTCATGTCTATGGAATATACCCCTTGGGATGATGGGCATCATCATTCTATTCTCTTCCTGGAACCCAAGACCATAGAGAGTTACCAACAGATTTTGAATCCATCTACTGTTGTTACTATTTCTCTTGTTCCTGAACTAATACATGATGTTTTTTATGAAGAGAACTTGGGTAACATTTCACCCACCATCCCTCTAGATATTTATATTAAACCCAGAGTCATGTAAAATGTTCACATCAATGCCTCATGTTTTGTCAATGAGATCCAAATTTATAAATCTCTTTTCCAAGAATTTTGGGATTCTTTTGCTTGGAGTTACGAAGAGATTACTGGAATTGATCTAGATATTGTTGTACATGAGATTAATATTTACCCAGGGTATGCCCCACTCCACCTATAAACATAATAAAGGGACTCTATCCAGGAAGAAGGACACTAAAATGGATTCGTAACCAAATTGTTTCAACCAACCATTTTCGACACTTTTTCAGTTGTGTTTTCATGTTCTTTAAGACACCCTCACACCAGTTGAATACCCTGGGCTCCATACAGTCTATGGTGTACTAAAAGTGGATTTTCAAAGCCATGTGGGGAGTCACACTTCTTTCCATCCAGGTAATGGTATAGAGGATGGTATGTAATGGTAAATCCAAAACATATCTAATGGAAACCTTTCCACTATGTTTTTTTGTACTTGGCACGTAGTGGTGTGCAACATAGTAATCCATGGGTTCTCCCCCCCCCCCACTACTTCCCGCAAGCAATACCCAATAGACTTAGTGAGAGAAACCTATCAGAAATTAAATGTCTTCTATATCCAAGGTGAGTGTATGCACACCCACGTGAAAGGCTTGTTCATTTACATCCCACATGTGGACCAGATACTCCAGCAATCTCATTTGGGCCCATATGCCTTGAATTTTAAAAAACATGAGTAATAGACACTCCTCGAGTGCCATAACTGTGCCCAAGTCATTCTCGGTGAAATATTCTTCTTCCTCATGCTCTCGTTCCCTCCACTCGATCATTTTGACTAAGGAAAACCTTCCAAGTAACATGAAAAGATGATTAGAATCATAAAAAATCAATCCTTAGAAGTTTTCCTAACTCATTTTATCTTTTCAAAAATTGAGTTGTGGTCATCATAGGGATTTTCTTTTACATAGAGAGATGTCATCGCATGCTATATTTGATTCCCCTGCAGCGATTTATGATCATCACAGTTCACGATATTGTGGGCCTGTGACAATATCAAAGTGTATGTACCCCCAAAAAATGAACCCAAACTCAAAATTAAACCAATAAAAATGAAATTTTAAACCATGAAAAGATAAAGGGGCAAGAGACTGTTGGATTTACTTCATACACACCTAGGATTTATTTTTCCTAAGGTTTTTCCTTATTTATTAGTCATAATTAGTCATTATCCAGTAACCTATATTTTAGGGGAGAATATTCCACTTAGAGAATATTCTCTTTCAGTTGACACTTCAGTTTGACTAGTTGAGTTGATCTTAGATGTTGCATTGGTTTTGTCACCATGAAACATTAGGATCATCACCAACTCGCTACTCTTTGTTCAGTCAGTTAACTGAAGACTATTTGACTGGTTAACTCAACTAGGTGGTAGTTCACTCCCGTAACTACCTAAGAGACTAGACTAGGTGGCAGTTTACTCCCGTAACTGTTGGTGTGTGTCTAGATCACTCTAGACCACCACTATGGCTCATTAGTTACTCATTTATGCTATATATATTGTAAATTATTCACTCTTTGAGTGTGGATTATGGTTAATGAGAATTCTTCCATTCTTTCTATCTTGCTTCTTCTTTCTCAATTTCTCTCTGCAAATGTGTGTAGTATTTTCTAGATAGATATATTTTGCGTAGGTTCAACACATTTACATGGTATCATAGCCAACAGGCTACTAAGAAAAAGATACACCAAGATTTTTTGCAGGTACAAATGATTGAAGACAACAAAAAGATGGATTATTCACCAGAAATACTTCTCATGCCTCATAACTATTTGGAATGGAAGCCAAAAATTCTTCTTATGCTCAGATGCAGAGGCTTGTACCAAATAAATATGGAAATGGAAGTAGAGCTTGATTCTATCGATGAGAAAAATGACTTTCTTAATAGACAAGATATGGCCATAGGATGTATCCTCTATTTTATTTCTCCCGAAATTCTCCATCAAGTATATGATGACTCACAAGAATTCACTCCAAATGATTTACGAAGAAGATTGGAGGTTTTATTTGGGAATAAGGAAGAATGCATGAAAAATGTTGACAAGATAGAGAATGTAGAAAATCCATTGGAAGATAAATCATCTCAGTTTGAAGAGCCTTCTACACAAGTATCTACATAATTTTGTATTCCATTAATTGAATATGATGTCTACTCCATTTCAAATTTGTTTTCTGAAATTCATGTGGAAGATATATCGCATGCATCTCATGAGTCACATGCAGACACTTTTGCATGCACCATGCATGCATGTAAGGAGACAAAAAGAGAGCCGCACACATCAGACGCCATTCTGATATTTTCTGAGAAACATTTGCAGAAAAAAAATAGATATTTGAATTCCTCTCGGGAAAATATCCAATTTCAAAAAACAAATCGTCTGAAACAGAGTCTGGGAAGTGAAGTTATGATCGTTTTAAAATCAACAAAATTTCTGCGTTTTTCCGGAAATGACCGCACGGTTTTCAAATTTCATCCAAACTTTATTTGGATATTATTCATTAAAAGAAGATAAAGTGGATATGTGTAGACATCTCAATGGGGCATATACTTCATCAGATCCATGCAGACATATACATCTTCAATAAAATCTTCAACGAACACAAACTTGCACAGTTGCAAGGTCTTCTTGGAGTGAAGGACACAATTGCTTAGCAACTTCTTTTTGTTCCTTCTCATTTTCTTTACATACATTGTACCTTGAGGGGGGGGGTTCCTATGAGGTTTTCCCTCTTTCCTCACTTTATTTCAGTGTATCTTTTGTATTTGGGTACCTAACATGGCCTCGTAACTGGGACCCATTCTTTATTTTCACCATAGTGATGTTCAGGGGGGGTGTTGGAGTTACTTCATACACACCTAGGATTTATTTTTCCTAAGGTTTTTTCTTATTTATTAGTCATAATTAGTTATTATCTAGTCTCCTATATTTTAGGGGAGAATATTCCACATGGAGAATATTCTCTTTCAGTTGACACTTCAGTTTGACTAGTTGAGTTGAGTTTAGATGTTGCATTGGTTTTGTCACCATGCAACATTGGGATCATCACCAAATAACTACTCTTTGTTCAGTCAGTTAACTAAAGACTAGTTGACTAGTTAACTCAGCTAGGTGGCAATTTACTCCCGTAACTACCTAAGAGACTAGACTAGTTGGTAGTTTACTCCCGTAACTGTTGGCGTGTGTCCAGATCACTCTAGACCACCACTATGACTCATTAGTTACTCATTTATCCTATATATATTGTAAATTATTCACTCTTTGAGCGTGGAATACGGTTAATGAGAATTCTTCCATTCTTTCTATATTGCTTCTTCTTTCTCAATTTCTCTCTACAAATGTGTGTAGTATTTTCTAGCTAGATCTATTTTGTGTAGGTTCAACACATTTACATAGACTACCATTTTGACTGAAGCGGTTTGCGAAATGGTCCACTAGGCGCTCCAAAATTGACACTTGAAGTTTGGTAGAAAAAGAGGTCTTTGGGCACTATTTGGGTGAAACTGCAAAATGAAATGGTAAATGGGTTGGTTTGACCTTGTTTATGTGTTTTTATTATGTATAGATGCTTTTAGGGTCTTTTAGGAAAAACTCTGAGCACAGTCTTAATTCTTTCTCACGCTTTTCAAATCATGAGAATGTAATCGAGTAACCTTATGTCATTTTTTCGAACTCGCATTGGTAATACGAAAAATGAACCCTATAGATTATCCTTTAAGCTCTTTTCAATCTCGCTAAACACAAAAATATAGTCGAGCGACCTTGTTCTTTTCACACTCATAAAAGTATCTGAATAAAATGTCTGATGAGCATTAGTTTATCTCTTTTTTTCAGTATCGTAAGATTAACTTACGAAAAATGACATTATGGAGTTCTCTTTAAGTGTTTTTCAGACTCTCTAAACATGAAAAACTCCTAAGTTTTCTTTCTTTGGACTTGTAAAACAAACATTGAAAGGCTCATATGGGATCAAACCACTCCTTCTTAGGGTTCGTTAAACATACTCTGAGGGACTCGTTCGAAGGATGAGCTTACATTACATGCATATGTTATCCTCCTCAAGCTTGCATAAAAATAAAGAGGTACTCGCTATAACTGGTGGGGTGAAATTGGGAAAGAAATGTGTATATGTATTTGTATCTGTTTTAGTGGCAGTAAGTCTCTCTTGAACATGACATCCCCCTTCATCACAGTGTCCAGGTTGGAAAATCCATTTGTCTCTCATTTGACCATCCAAAAGTTCATATGTTTATTCCTCCTTGAGTCAATGTTTCCAAGACAAGTGTCGTGTCATTTATATGTTCAAGAGAATTCCAACCTAAACAAGCCTTCTATTGAGTCAACCATCTGAAGTTATAAATTTCCTACTATGTCGGCCTTCCCTAAGTCAGTTCTGAATCACTTCATACTCTGATGTAGTTCAAATCTGTTACATATTTCATTTCATTGATGGGGGATACATTAAGGCCCTCCTATCACGAGTATGTTCCTATTGACTTCAACTCATTATCCATGAACAAGACATAGAAATCACATTAGTACCTTGGAGCCAGCTTGCCTCAATGTCATGTCTCTTCTCTTTAGATAGTGGGTTCACATCATTGACCTATGATTGGAAGATTCCATCGAGTGTTCGAATTCAAATCATTCATTCACATTCGTTTGATTGTACTAAAGTACCTTGGGAGTCATTGACATCAATGGTTATTTCCCTCGCACTTTTTAATGGTTTTCATTAATGATCGGTAATCAAGTGGTTTCTACCATATTCGACTTCGACACCTATAATCACATGGTTAGATTTGTACTTAGAAAGGATGGAAATGAATACCATGGATCTCATCATATTGGTCCAGGTTGCGATGGAGTATTCATAAGTTTGTACTGACACATAGATCCAGTGTGTATGTCTCATGGCTATGTCCAAATTTGAATTCTTTAAGAACGTACATCCACAGTGTATTTCTTGTGGCTATGTTAAATCATGATGACATGGATCAGTGTATGTTTAGTGGCCATGACTCACTTGAAACATATTGTTGGCATGTTTACAGGAAGAATGTTCTTGTCATTGATGGCAAGAGAAACAACAAACCAAACCTCAAGAGTGCAGAAGGCAAGAAATCTCAGAAGAGATAGCGGTTTATAGAAGTGTAGATGAGGTCCAAGAGACGGACTCGCAGGAGGCGCAAATGTTGAGACCTGTGAACACTTAGAAAGGATTCTAAGTCAAAGAGATAAGAAGCTCAGGAGAAATAGAGACAATGGTAATTATTTCACCAATCTAGAAGATCAACAACCATCAGATTGAATTAGGTGGAAGGACAGGATAAGCTAGAAGAGAAGCATCAAAGATAGATCAATCCATCGATATAAGAACATGATCAACGAACAAAATTTGGTTCAGGTCAAAATTTGTGAGGAGATTATTGTTCAGGGAATATCACTTTGGAAGAATTGGAAACTTGAAAGTCGAATTACCCAAAGCCCAAAATCCGAAATAAATAAGGACCATCGGATCCAAAGAAAATGTGATGACCGTTAGATCAAGTAGAACCACATCAGTAGACCTTGTCAGTAAGGACATGTGGCAGACCACATCATCAAGGACATGTGGGAACCACTCGACCTGTTCCAAGTCAACAAGTGATGTTTGTAATGTTACGTCACTCCGTGAGATTTAATTCGGGAGTTTTTACCACCAGCAGATGCCCTAAGTCTCAAAGTATCAAATGTCGTAGTTCCGAAGTGGACATGGGTCGTCCAATCTAAAGAAAAATTTAGGTGCATATTCAACTGTTGATCTAGTAAAGTGCAAGGACAGTGTAAGTGGAAGTGTTAAATAAGAGCAAGCGATCTCCATCGCCTATGACTCATTCAACAGGTGACCACACCGAAGAATAAAGAAGCAATGATCAGAATAAAGTCCCAAAGTGACGAATTCACTTATGATCATTGATTGTGTAGGAGGGTACGTGTCAATGGATCGTGAACTCCAGGAGAAACTACTACGTGAAAACGCGAAGGAGAAAGGTTTGAAAATGTTGACAGTCGAAGTCCCAGAGCAAAGGATAGTCATTGGATTAGGGAGGAAAGGTGTCAATAGATCTTCCACTCTGGAATATTGTCATATGGGAAAAGTGAGTTTGATTTTTGAAATTTTCAAAGCTCGGAGAGCCAGAGTGCAGAAATACATTCTCTACCATCAGATCATCTGAAGTAGATCTCATTCATCAAATCGTCTGAAGTGAATCTGGGTCATCTGATCCAGAGTGCCAGTTCAAGATTTGAGATTTCAGAAGTCTGGAGATCCGAAGGAAGTCTTGACCATTGATCGAGAAAGGGGACGCAAAACCATTGATCTAGTTGACAAGTCAAATTCCCAAAGTGGAGGCAAATTCGTCGATTGAGAAGGAGACGTGTCCGCAGATCAGCAACTCCAGAAGATTGGCGTAGGGAGAAAATAAGGGTTTGAGATTTGAAACTCTTGGACCCCGGATCATGAAATAAATCACAGTCGTTGATTTAGGTAGGTTAGATAAGATCCCCATATCGTGAAAGAACAAATATGAAAAATTCGTTTAGGAGCACCATCAATATCATGAGATCGATGATCCCATCACGTTGTGGGGATTGAAGGTGCACAAACTTTAAAAATTTGAAGGTCAGTCGCAATCAAAACCATAGTTTTGGATAAAGGACATGTGGAGGCTTGAGGTAAATTGCAGGGTGAAAATTAGTTTGATTCAAACCACCTTTGTATGCACCCTCAATCACGTGGTCACATGAGAACATCGCCCAAGTTCATATAAAGAACGGAGCTAGAGCTCACTAGGAATGAGTTTGGAAGTCGGGAGAGTCAGGTTTGGCTCACATGAAAAGATGTCAAATGTGAAGTCCTGAAGTACTTGGCCCCAAGTCACAACCATGGTCACATCAGTGAAGGTTAAGGGAGGAGATAGCACGTTGTTAGGCTCCACTTCGGATATCGGGAGTTGGGAGAATCAAGATGTCTCATACCAAGATTCTTGAAGTTGCGAGTCACAAAGAACCTATTGTTTAAGTGTATGGTCACCATAAATGGTCATGTGAAGGAAAGGGCTTAAAATCCAAAGAAGCCAAAAATGACTGGTTGTAACTGATAGAAAAGACGAAGAGTTATGACTGCTAGAGAAGCCAAATAATCTTTGGCTAACAACCATTCATGATGAAAATATACAACATAACCACCATGTAAGACAAAGAGTTTGAATGATGATCAATAAGAGGACTCGATGTGAGAAAGATATGCAGGACAAAGAAGATAATGTTCTTTCTCGAGAGTTATGCATGTGGGTAGAATGTGATCATGTACAGGAACTGAATTGGAGATCAAAGGTGCAACATATAGCATGAAGAGACAACATATAGTATAAAGGAAGAAGAGAAGTTGAACAAATGTGTTAGTGTGTGCAACAGGAGAAAGAGCAGAGCATAGAAGTGGAATAGAGTATAGAAGCTGGAAAAGGTAGAGGAGACATGGAGTTGTAACAGACCATATCAGAGACAGAGAAAGTAAGTAAAGTTTTGTAAGATTCAATCAGGGTGGTAGGGTGGTGATAGGGAGGATTGTAGTCCTCTAAATTCTAGTTGGTGCTAGATAATATTCCAAGAGTTGGTGCTTCCATCTAGTGGGTGCTAGAGAAACCTGGGAGTTGGTGCTAGAGAAATTTGAGAGTTGGTGCTATATACAAGTTGTATCTTTCTATCAGAGGTTGTAGCCTCATATTTGAGTTGAGCTCAGATATTGTGATGTACATGAAAGTTAGATATTTATTGACATCCTAAGAAGAAGAGGTTTTCACCCTTATGGGTTTCCTCATGAAAATCAGTGTCTCTGTGTATTCTGTGTGATTGATCAATTATTTTATATCTATGCATGTTAAGTTATCAACAACACATTAAATAGTAATCTAGAAAGAATCAGAAAATAACAGGAAAATTTTCAAGCCTATATACATAATTGATTCACCCCCCCCACCCCCTCTTAGTTATATTTCCAACAACTGGTATCAGAGAAGGTTCCTTTAATCAAAGGTAGATACATAAGCTTGAACATGACTAGTCAAGATGGAAGTTACACTAATAGACCCCCTCTATTTGTGGAACAAACTTTTCCTTCTGGAAAATAAGAATGATAACACATTTCTGATGTTTGGGATGTCGTTGAAATGAGATATGATTAAGCTTGGCCTCAAAAGATGATAAGCTTAAGTTTAGATTTAATGCAAAAGCAATAAATTCCATCCTCAGTGGACTTGATGAAGTGGAGTTTTTCAAATTCATGAACTGTGATTCAACAAAAGTTATGTGGGACAAGCTGATAAGGCGGTTACTGTTCGGGGAATATCACTTCGAAAGAATTGAAAACTTGAAAGTTGAATTACCCGAAGCTTGAAATCTGAAATAAATAAGGACCATTGGATCTGGAGAAAATGAGAGGACCGTTAGATCAAGGAGAACCACATCATTGACCTTGTTAGCAAGGACATGTGGAAGACCACATCAACAAGGACACATGGAAACCACTCGACCTATTCCAAGTCAACATGTGACGTGTTTAATGTTACGTGACTCCAAGATTTTTTACCACCAGCAAATTCCCTAAGTCCCGAAGTCATGAATGTCATAGTCCCGAAGTGTACATGGGTCACTCGATCTAAAGAAAGGGAAGGGTGAGAATAAGGAGGAAAAAAATAATAATCAACAATCTGATAAACCCAAGACTCAACCTGTTGATGACAAAGAAAAGTGAAAGCCTCATTATCCTTGTCTTATTTGTGGTGAGGATCATTATACAAAATATTATCCACAACGTGTTGAGGTTACTAAGTACCTGAAAGGGACCGGGACACCTCCTACACCTTTCGTTTTGTCACAACCTTTTCCTTCTCAGTAGTAAGCCCAATTGGTGCATGACCAACCGTATCCCTCTACCACATGTTATGTACTTATGTGTATTTTTGAATCCAATAAGATTGAAGTTGTGGTTGGTACTCAAGCAAAAGATTATTCTCCTTCGAAAGATAAAGTTGATGATTCACCACCTCCATTTGTTCAACCTCCTCCATTGAATTCACCTCCCAACAATCCTCTTCATCTTGAATGACCGAGTCTAGATACATTTATTTGTCCTCCTCCTAAGGGCTTTGTTCGTAAGTCATCATTTAATCCTCATGCACATGATGCTCAAAACTAAAATATTGTAGAATATCTTGCACAAGCACCTTTTACGATGTTGGCTCTCGAAGTCCTTCAAAGTTGTCCTATGCAATGAAATGAATTATTAAAGGCTATAGGTGGAATTGATCCTACTGATATGAACTTGATAATATTTGACTTGAAAGATCATATTCCAAGGCTTCCTCCTCAATTATAATTTCAAGTACAAGTTATTGTGGAAAATAAGAATATTTTTCGAACCGTTATTGATGAAGGAGCCTCTACTTGCGTCATGTCTATCACTTGTTGGAAATCCATTGGCTCTCCGACCCTTATTGAGTCACACAATACTTTAAAAACATTTAATGGTACAAGATTTAAATTTTATGGTGTTCTTCCTTCATTGTCTATTACGTTAGAAGGAAAAGAGATTATTGTTGAGGCTGAGGTCTTTGATGCACCTCTCGATTACAATCTTGTACTTGGCCGTATTTGGATTGATTCCATGCGTGCAACTCTTTCTACTCTTTTTCGTGTGATACATTTCCCTCACCAAGGAAAAGTTGTTACTTTTGATCAACTTGTCTTCTTTAATTCCAATTCTTGTACTAGTAATGTACCTTTCATTGCAAAAACACCTCCCAATTATGAGAATGTCAGTGTGGGTCTCTTAAAGGATTCATCGTTAATGGGTACATTTCCCATTCCATTGCCCAATATTCCTACTCCTTTTGTCACCTCAATTAACATTATATCAACTATTATTGGTGAACTCCCTGAGTTTTATTACCCTTGGATTGTACCTAGATATGATGACTATCTTCGTTACGGAGACAGAATGCCTTTAAATCTGGTAGAATTGGCTTATCAAACTATTCAATCGACAAATCCCTCTTCTCATTCTCTCTTAGACACGTATCTCGATCTGTTTCATGTAGTTTTTCACACTGATGAGATGATTATGATAGTCATGTCTATGGAATATACCCCATGGGATGATGGGCATCATCATTCTATTCTCTTCCTGGAACCCAAGACCATAGAGAGTTACCATCAGATTTCGAATCCATCTACTGTTGTTACTATTTCTCCTGCTCCTGAACTAATGCACGATGTTTTTTATGAAGGGAACTTGGGTAACATTTCACCCACCATCCCTCTAGATGTTTCTATTAAACCCAGAGTCATGGAAAATGTTCACATCGATGCCTCATGTTTTGTCGATGAGATCCGAATTTATAAATCTCTTTTCCAAGAATTTCGGGACACTTTTTCTTGGAGTTACGAAGAGATTATTCGAATCGATCTAGATATTGTTGTAAATGAGATTAATATTTACCTAGATGATAAACCCATTCGATAGAGACTTCGCCCAGTACATCCATGTAAATATGTTTCTATTAAAATCGAAGTTGAAAAACTTCTTAAAGTCGGTTTTGTTTATCCCGTGGCTTTGAATGATTGGATATCTAATCTTGTTCTGATTACGAAGAAACAAGGAACGATCCTTGTTTGTGTATGTTATAGGGATATCAACAAGGCTTGTCCCAAAGACAATTATCCAACCCCTTTCATTGACCAGATCGTTGAATACTATTCCGAGAGTGAAATCTTCTCCTTGATGGATGGTTTCTCTAGCTATAATCAAATCAATATTTTACCTGTGGATCAACATAAGACTTATTTTATATATCCTTGGGGAACCTTTGTATACCAAAAACAACCTTTTGGTCTCAAGAATGCTGGTGTGACTTTTCAACATGCTATGTCTTATGCTTTTCATGATATTAAGCACATTGTACAACCTTACCTAGATGATATACTAGCGCATTTTGTGCATCATCAAGATCACCTGGGACATTTATGAGCCATTTTCCTACACTGTCGCTATTATCACATACGATTGAATCCACATAAATTCATTTTTTGTGTGGAGTTCCAGAAACTTCTTGGTTTAATTGTTTCTACACATAGGATTAGGGTGTATCCTCTGAAGGTTGAAGCTATTCTCAATCTTCCTCCTCCTTCTACATTATGCAAACTCCAAAGTTTTCAAGGGAAGGAAAACGTTTTACATCGATTCATCTCAAACTATGTTGAATTAACGAAAGGTTTTACTCGACTTATTAAAATGGGTCACAATTTTGTATGGGACGACACTGCCAACAAAGCTTTTGAATCTTTGAAACTTTCCTTAACTCATACCCCACTCTTATTTCCACCAGATTATAGTCCAGATTATTTCTTATACTTTGTTTCTTTGGAATCTACCATCGCTATGGTCCTAGTCCAAGAGGATGATTCGCATGATGAACATGTCATCTACTATTTGATTCAGAGTCTCACAATCATTGAAACCAAATATTTTCATTTGGAGAAAATGGCCTTTGCAACTGTTCAATTTGTTCAACATTTTCTTCATTATATCTTATTGCGTAGAACAACAGTCATTTCTGATTGAAACCCTATGAAACACATCCTTACTCGAAAATTCTTGGGGGGCAAATACTCTAAATGGATAGTCAATCTCTAGGAGTTTGATTTGGAATTTGAGCATGCCAAATCAAAGAAATCTTTGGTTTTTTTCTGAATTGATATGTGACCTTCCCTCTACTGAGGGAGAAACTGTGGCAGAGGATTCATTTCCTAATGCGTCTCTCTTTCTGATCATTTCTAATGACATATGGTATGGATACATTATCATTTATCTCCAAACCTAAAATTTATGGCTTGATATTTCTTGTGTGGATCGTTGTCGTATTCGGTATCAAGCCTATTAATGCATTATCCTTGGTGATACCCTTTACTTTTGTGGTATTGATTACATATTTTGATGATGTCTAACCTACGATGAAGCTGAGAAAGCTTTGAATGACTGTCATTCTGGAGCACGTGGTGGTCATATGTCTAGGTATTCCACTGCCCAAAATATCTTACAAGTTGGTTACTTCTAGCCTTCATTGTTTAAAGATTGCATTACTATCGTCCAGAAATGCCATGCTTGTCAAACATATAACAATAAGCTTCAATCTCATCCTACTCCTCTTTATCCTGTAAATTTTGTTGGTCTATTCTCTAAATGGGGCATTGACTTCATAACATGTAACCCTCACTCGGTTGGGGGGCATGGATATGTCATCGCATCCATGGATTATTTCACTAAATGGGCTGAGGCAATTCCTACATTTGATAACACCAGGAAAACTACAACATTGTTCATATTCAATCATATTGTTACTAGATTTGATGTCCATCAAGCCATTGTCACTAACCATGGTAGTCATTTCACAATTTCATGATGTCTAAACTTAACAAGAAGTTGGGTCTTTGACATGAAATCTCAACACCTTACTATCCATAGGCCAATGGCTAGGTTGAAGCAATTGACAAGGTTCTTACTACTATGCTTCGATGGATGATAGGAATTTACAAGTCTAGCTAGCACACGATGCTCTTCTTGGCATTATGGGCCTATCTGACATCCATTAAATACTCCATAGGGTTCACACATTTCCAGTTAGTATATGGCATTGAAGTTGTTCTGTCGATTGAATGTGAAATCCCATCTTTGAAACGAGTTGTCAAAATCATCCTTAACACCTCATCTAAAGAGGAACATATTTTTTATTTGATGCAATTAGATGAGACTCACTATGATGTTGCCTTAGTCATTGAAAAACATAAGAACCGTGTCAAATCTCAATATGACAAGTATGTCAAACCATGTGTTTTTTCTAAGCATGATTTGTTTCTTCTATACAAACAAGATCGTGACTTATTAGGGTCTGGTAAATTCTTTCCCATGTGGCGTGGCCCTTATATCATGAAAAAAGTGTTGGAGAAAGGGGTTTATGTGCTGGTAGATTATGATGGAATTCCTTTGAGTGAACCCAAAAATGGGCTTTACTTGAAGAAGTATTAATGCTTAAACTATTTTTGCATGAGTGTTGTGTATTTTTAGTATACTATACTCTAGTTTTCTTTTTTGTTTTTGTTATTCCTTTTAGTTTCTTACCTTGAATTGTGCTTGGTTTCTATATGTCGGTGTCTTCTCTACCCTATATCATCTTTATTGATGGTTCTAGTCATAGTACTCAAAACCTATCGTCTATTTCTTGGGAAATGTATGCACCTACAGATGATTTGATAAGTCTACATGGTGTTTTCCTTGGTCATGCAACTAATAATATCACAGAATACAATGCAGTTATCGAATTATTAACTAATGCTATTTCATTTGGAATCTGTCATCTTATTGTATGACTTGATTCAAAATTAATATTGTTGCAGTTAAGTAACATTTATTCCATCTGAAGTCCTACATTGTTACGGGTATACTTAAGAATTCACCTCTTGGAAAGACATTTTGATTATATCAAGTATCAAAATATTCCTAGATGTCTAAACACATTGACAGATGCATTGGCTAATTATGTGTTAGACAAACATTTGAGACATTTATAAATCCAAACACACATTTAAAAATAAAAGTAAGGTAGCAGAAACTTTATATTAATAATGATAAAAGTTACAAAAAGTATTTTTCCAAGGTCCAAAATATCAAAATGACGAATCTGATGGCTTCATGTACAAAAGCATCAAGGATGTTGCTCATTGTAACAAACAACTGCCCATGCTACTCTACGGATCAATCGACCAATATATGTCGATACGCCAACCATATGGCATTGATAGTGATGAGGAAGTTCATCCACCTTGATATCAAGGATATTCATGGTTAATCCCTCTAAGTTATGCTCGATATCCTTGAGATCCTTAGCAACAACTCCTCAAGATCCTCGACAACAACTCCTCGACTGACCACAACACCTACCTCTCGTTTCCTCTGAATGGGAAATGATCCCAGAGGATGATAAGGTGCCACATCTACATTATTGAAAGCACTTGATTAGTCTTGGATAAATGAAATAAAAACATTTATATAATTAAAATGAAAATTTCCTACTTAACTATGTCTCCCCATTGAGATCCATCAGAAAGAGATAAGTTAGGATCCCCATAGAATTATATCCCAACATACACATAGTCCTCCACCAGTATTAGTTGATCTCTCAGCCAATCGAAGAAAGCTTCATCATACTTGACGATAAGCAGGCCACCGTAACAAGCCATCAATTCCACTCATATTTTCATCCATGGATCTTGTGGAGCGGGTATGCCCCACTCCACCTATAAACATAATAAAGGGACCCTCTCCAGGAAGGACACTAAAATGGATTCGTAACCAAATTGTTTCAACCAACCATTTTCGACAATTTTTCAGTTGTGTTTTCATGTTCTTTAAGACACCCTCGCACCCGTTGAATACCTTGGGCTCCATACACTCTATGGTGTACTAAAAGTGCCTTTGAAAAGCCATGTGGGGAGCCACACTGCTTGCCATCCGGGTAATGGTATAGAGGATGGTCCGTAATGGTAAATCCAAAACATATCTAATGGAAACCTCTCCACTATGTTTTTTTGTACTTGGCACGTAGTGGTGCGCAACATAGTAATCCATGGGTTCTCCCCCACCCCTACTTCCCGTGATCAATACCCAATAGACTCAGTGAGAGAAACCTTTCAGAAATTAAATGTCTTCTATATCCAAGGTTAGTGTATGCACACCCACGTGAAAGGCTTGTTCATTTACATCCCACATGTGGACCAGATACTCCAACAATCTCATTTGGGCTCGTATGCCCTGAATTTTAAAAAACATGAGTAATACACATTCCCCGAGTGCCATAACTCTGCCCAAGTCATTCCCGGTGAAATATTCTTCTTCCTCATGCTCCTGTTCCCTCCACTCGAGCATTTTGACTAAGGAAAACCTTCCATGTAACATGAAAAGATGATTAGAATCATAAAAAATCAATCCTTAGAAGTTTTCCTAACTCATTTTATCTTTTCAAAAATTGAGTTGTGGTCATCACAGGGATTTTCTTTTACATAAAGAGATGTCATCGCACCCTATATTTGATTCCCCTATAGTGATTTGTGATCATCGCAGTTCACGATATTGTGGGCCTTCGACAATCTCAAAGTGTATGTACCCCCCAAAAATCGACCCAAACTCAAAATTAAACCAATAAAAATGAAATTTTAAACCATGAATAGATAAAGGGGCAAGAGACTATTGGAGTTACTTGATACACACCTAGGATTTATCTTTCCTAAGGTTTTTCCTTATTTATTAGTCATAATTAGTCATTATCCAATATCCTATATTTTAAGGGAGAATATTCCACCTGGAGAATATTCTCTTTCAGTTGACACTTCAGTTTGACTAGTTGAGTTGAGTTTAGATGTTGCATTGGTTTTTTCACCATGAAACATTGGGATCATCACCAACTCGCTACTCTTTGTTCAGTCAGTTAACTGAAGACTAGTTGACTAGTTAACTCAACTAGGTGGCAGTTCACTCCCATAACTACCTAAGAGACTAGACTAGTTGGCAGTTTACTCCTGTAACTGCTGGTGTGTGTCCAGATCACTCTAGAACACCACTATGGCTCATTAGTTACTCATTTATCCTATATATATTGTAAATTATTCACTCTTTGAGTGTGGAATACGGTTAATGAGAATTCTTCCATTCTTTCTATGTTGCTTCTTCTTTCTCAATTTCTCTCTACAAATGTGTGTAGTATTTTCTAGCTAGATATATTTTGTGTAGGTTCAACACATTTACATGGTATTAGAGCTGACGGACTACTAAGAAAAAGCTACACCAAGATTTTTTGCGGGTACAAAAGATTGAAGACAACAAAAAGATGGATTATTCACCAGAAATACTGCTCACGCCTCATAAATATTTGGAATGGAAGCCAAAAATTCTTCTTATGCTCAGATGCAGAGGCTTGTACCAAATAACTATGGCAATGGAAGTAGAGCCTGATTCTGTCGATGAGAAAAATGACTTTCTCAATAGACAAGATATGGCCATAGGATGTATCCTCTATTTTATTTCTCCCAAAATTCTCCATCAAGTATATGATGACTCACAAGAATTTACTCCAAATGATTTATGGAGCAGATTGGAGGTTTTATTTGGGAATAAGGAAGAATGCATTCAAAATGTTGATAAGATAGAGAATGTAGAAAAGAAACTGGAAGATAAATCAACTCAGTTTGAAGAGCCTTCTACACAAGTATCTACATAAATTTGTATTCCATTAATTGAATATGATGTCTACTCCATTTTAGATTTGTTTTTTGAAATTCATGTGGAAGACATATGGCATGCATCTCATGAGTCACATGCAGACACTTTTTCATGCACCATGCATGCATGTCAGGAGACAAAAAGAGAGTCACGCACATCAGATGTCATTTTGATATTTTCTGAGAAAAATTTGCAGAAAAAAAATAGATATTTGAATTCCTCTCGGGAAAATATCCAATTTCAAAAAACAAATCATCTGAAATGGAGTCCGGGAAGTGAAGTTATGATCATTTTAAAATAAACAAAATTTCTGCGTTTTTCCGGAAACGACCGCACGGTTTTCAAAATTTCATCCAAACTTTATTTGGATATTATTCATTACAAGAAGATAAAGTGGATATGTGTAGACATCTCAATGGGGAATATACTTCATCATATCCATGTAGACATATACATCTTCAATAAAATCTTCAATGAACACAAACGTGCATAGTTGCAAGGTCTTCTTGGAGTGAAGGACACAATTGCTTAGCAACTTCTTTTTATTCCTTCTCATTTTTTTTTACATACATTGTACCTTGAGGGGGGGGGGGGTTTCGCATGAGGTTTTCCCTCTTTCCTCACTTTATTTCAGTGTATCTTTTGTATTTGGGTACCTAACATGGCCTTGTAACCGGGACCCATTCTTTATTTTCACCATAGTGATGTTCAGGGGGGGGTGTTGGAGTTACTCCATACACACCTAGGATTTATTTCTCCTAAGGTTTTTCCTTATTTATTAGTCATAATTAGTCATTATCCAGTCTCCTATATTTTAGGGGAGAATATTCCACATAGAGAATATTCTCTTTCAGTTGACACTTCAATTTTATTAGTTGATTTGAGTTTAGATGTTGCATTGGTTTTGTCACCATGCAACATTGGGATCATCACCAACTCACTACTCTTTGTTCAGTCAATTAACTAAAGATTAGTTGACTAGTTAACTCAGCTAGGTGGAAGTTCACTCTTGTAACTACCTAAGAGACTAGACTAGGTGGTAGTTTACTTCTGTAACTATTGTTGTGTGTCCATATCACTCTAGACCACCACTATGACTCATTAGTTACTCATTTATCCTATATATATTGTAAATTATTCACTCTTTGAGTGTGGAATACAGTTAATGAGAATTCTTCCACTCTTTCTATCTTGCTTCTTCTTTCTCAATTTCTTTCTGCAAATGTGTGTAGTATTTTCTAGCTAGATCTATTTTGTGCAGGTTCAACACATTCACAGAGACTACCATTTTCTGAAATCGATGCTTGAAGTTTGGGAGAAAAAGAGGTCGTTGGGCACTGTTTGGGTGAAATTGCAAAATGAAATGGTAAATGGGCTGGTTTGACCTATTTTATTAGTTTTTACCATATTTTATTGAAAAATTAAATTATTTTTCATATTTTACCTATGCCCTAAACTCTAACCAACTTTACAAAGTGTTCTC
>ML816398.1:21068-59075 GCA_009831015.1 Picea engelmannii | reverse complement strand
TTTTGTATAAGTTAGATCTACAGAAATACAGTGTTGGTATATTTATCATTGATACTTCTTGTTGAGGCACATCTTGTATTTCTTGGCATATGGCTAAGGATTTTTGTGGTATATGGTTGAGAGCTTGTATTGGTTGATGTATTGAGAGGTTGAATATCATAAAGGGTTTGAAGTCTAGATCATGTGAGTGTTGTTATACTTATTCATGATTACACACACTTATGGCACATGACTAGAGAGAGATATGTATGAGGATGCATGCACAGGGTATAGATTTAATCTGGATACAGTGACAGGTTACTGATATATGTGAAATAAATTACAAAGTGTCAGAAGTTTTCAAGAGAAACCCTAATTTCAGAAGGCATATGCAGGCTACATAGCAGTTTGGTCACGTACATACATGGGCTACATAATACATAGGGCATGTACATACATGTGTTGTAGCACTACAGGTCATGTACATGTTGTATTTTTGTTGATACATGTTTAGTTCAGGTACAGATTGATTACAGAGCAGTTATACAGGTTGGATATAGGTTAGTGGTACAAGTTGATATAGTTGTACAGTGGTATATCTTACAGTGATAGTGTGACAGTGGTTTCATCATTCTACCTCTACGTCAGGGTGGTTGGACGGGGAAAGGACGGGTGGTTGTAGCCACCTTCTAGTTGTAGTCGGAGAACATAGGGGGTTGTAGCCTCATTCTATTTGTAGCCAGACAATAGGGGAGTTGTAACTTCCCTCAGGTTGTAGCTTGAGAAACTAGGGAGTTGGAGCCCCCTTCCAGTTGCAGCTGGAAAACAAAGGAAGTTGGTGCTTCCAATGAATGTAATTCTTCAAGACATATATGAAAAATCATTCTATGGTTTTCTCCCGCTTTGGGTTTCCACGTAAAACACTGGTGTATTTTGTATGTGTATGATTGTTCATTTGTTCATTGTTTATTTACTCTGTAGTTATTGGATGATAATTCTACATTGATATAATACTTGTATTACATGGTTAAAAAGGATTAGATTTCTCTATTAATTATTCACCCCCCCTCTCAGTAATCCAACAATTGGAATCAGAGAAGGTTCCTTCATAAATCAGTTTAACCACTGAAAGGTAGATCATGGAGAGCAACAACTTGTATAAAAATGGAATACCAAAGTTTGATGGAAAAAAGTATGCATTTTGGAGAACAAGGATGAAGACGTATATACAAGCACAAGGATTTGAAATTTAGAAATAAATTGTAGATGGATACACAGTACCGGCAGTTCTTCCAACAAATGACAAAGCAGTGAAACTCAGTCAAAATAATTCCAAAGCCAAAAATGCACTTCTAAATGGCCTTGGTGAAACGATGTTCACCAAAGTTGCACATTGTAAATCCACTAAAGATATTTGGGACAAACTTCGAAATATTTATGAAGGAGATTCAAAATTCAAACCAGCAAAGCTTCAAACTTATAGAGGTCAGTTCGAACAACTAAAGATGAAGGAAGACGAGAATATTGCAGCTTACTTCTTACGAGTTGATGAAGCAGTAAATGCAAGCATGGGATTGGGAGAAGAAATAAAAGAATCGGTAATTGTTGGCCCTTGGTTATGGAAGGAAGCGAAGAACAAGGAAGAAAAGGTGAAAAGTGAACTTTGTGGAAGACACAGTAACTGTCATTGGGTCGAAGTGAGAAAAAGAGAAGAAAAGATGGAGCGAAGTATGGAAATGAAATCCATTGGACGAGGAGATCGAGGATGACATATCAGCAAGGAAGATGGATCGCAGACAACTCATCAAGTGGAAAAATCCATTGTTGGATGCTTTGGAGCACCGCACGAGAAGGAAGGAAAGATAGGCTGGCGAAACCCGAAAAAAGCAGGTCAAGTTGACCTAGGGTTTTAGACACCTAAGGTTTTGGTATCTAGGGTTTTGGCACCTAGGTTTTAGCCTAGGGTTGTCGGTGAGGTATTGTAATGTATAAATAAAGGTCAAGAGGACCTGGGTCAGGTTGGTACGATATTGTTGTTGACCTATCTCTATTGTTGTGGTAAGAGATTATTGTATTGAGAGAGAGAAGTGCTAAGTGAGAGAGACTTATGGTATTGTAATATCTCCAGTTGTGTGCGGGGGTCAATTCCTGCAGCTGGGTGCACAGGAAGGGGAGAGAAAGAGAGAAGAAGAAAGAATATCTTCTCGCTGAGAGCGCAGACAAGAACTGTAGGCTTTATATTAATAAATCATAAGCACAGTTATGTGGACGTAGCCCTAGAGAGAGGGTGAACCACGTACATCTTGTGTTGTGTGTGTGATTGATGCTTTGATTTATGTCACTATTATATTGTTATTTTCATTGTTGTATTAGATCAGATCTATAACTATGTAGGGTAGAGTTAGCTTGATAAGTGATAGATGCATGTTGTGTTTCTCTTGTACTAGATCCACTTGATATTCCCCTGGTTGTAGAAATATCTGTCCTAGAACCCCCTCATAGTTGCTTCGGGTGAGACTGCATCTACTTCGCATGTGTTGCTGAAAGGGCCAGTAGCTAGGGCTTGTTGGTGCACTCTTCGAGTGAACCCTGGGTCTGCCCCTATGAAAACATATGGTTCCATTGTCGGGACATGAATCTTTTTGAGGGAATGTCAAGGTAGTTTCCATCAAAGACAGAGACTCAAAAGTGGATAGAGGATCAAGAGAAGGACTTCGTTGAAGCCTAGAACAAGAACCCTAATATTAGTACAGAGGATTGGTTGGAGAAATATATCTTTACCGATATACACAAGATCTTCTTTGGAGGAATCCACCAGGAGTTGTATGAGTGGAGAGATAGAATAGAATATACCCAGTTCGAGATCCGATCTAGACCCCCTGTGGTTTGGACGTTGGAGTTGATCAAGAATTTAAAAAGTTTTGATAACATTGTATCATGAGCAGTAGATCATTGGTTCGATAGTACCATTGGAGGGTACATCACAGAGTTTGTTGTTGACAGAGTAAAATCATATAGCCAAGCCGAGAGATACTTTTTGAAAGAACCTAGAGGAAAAATTTTGCACTTTTTGATGCTGACAATCAAGATGTTGTTGCATGAAAAGAATGTCTTGAAGATACAGTAGATCGAGTGGATTTGAAAAGACTAATGTTCATGAATTCAGACAGCGACAGTGACACAGAAGCTGGACATACACGCAGTGGAAGAGTATTAAGAGGGGTTCACCTTGAGAACCTATTCAAGAAAAACTACGGAGAAGAGGGTTTCTACAGTGGAGAAGAGGCAGATTTGACAGACAGAGAACATTCAGAACCTGCTAGGACAGAGGAAGGAGAAGTCAAAGAACCTCGCCAGGAAGAGCACAAAACTTCAGGAACTACGCAAACTTTTGAAGTAAGTATTGTTAATCCTCCTGTTATTTCAGCAGCACTAGGTAATCAAAATAATCAGAACCACCAGATTCCTCAGAGTACTGTTACTAGTAGCTCAGCATCTACTCAAACAGGAAACCTAGGTAGCTCTATGGCAGATGAGATGAGCCTCCCTATCTTTAGGGGAGATGGATCTGAAGATCCTGATCAACATTGGTTTATGTGAGAAGCCGTATGGAATATTAAAAATGTCACCGACAAAGCTGTTAAAAGGACCCAGTTTAGCACTACCCTAAGGGATCGCGCACTAAGTTGGTACATGAAGCTTGTCCAAGGACTTGTGCAACCTAAGCCACTGGGTGAGATCAAGAATGTGTCGATTTCAGAGTTCAAGAAACCTAAGTCAGAGTCACAATGTATTACAGAGATGAAAGAGATCAAACATAAGGTGGTTGAACTGGTATGGGAGTTCGATCAGAGATTCAAAACCTTAAGAGGATGATTAACTTTTCAGATCCCATATGAACAGAATAAAGAATGGTTCATTGTTGCCCTATTACCACACATAAGAGTTCCTCTGATGCATTAGAAAATCGCTTTGCAAGCTGAGGCATTGGAGATCTCCATGAATCTTGAATCATCCCCTATGGGAGAATCCAGCTCAAGTATGAGCCAGATCCTGAGCCAGTTGACTAGTTTGTCTCTGTAGGTCGAGGATATGAAGAAGGACAAGGGTAAGGAAAAAAGAGAAGATATATGGTGTGTAAGATGTAGATTAGAAGGCCATGATAAGGAACATTGTCCTTTATTCCATGAATATTTGGCCTGAGGAGCACCGAGCCCCTTGAAGCAAGTCAACCTACCCTGGTGCAAAGTATGTAGAAATAGGCATCACACAGGTGAGTGCTATTACATGCAGAAGTATCTTCAGACTCCCACAAATTTATATTGCACATTTTGTAAGTCTATGGGGAACGAAGATAGGGATTGTAGGGCCTATGACCTTATGCAAGAAAAATCAAGGGACATATACAAGATCCAAGGCGAAGCACAACAAGAAGGAAACACTCTGCAGTATAACTCCCCGGGAAGAGGAAATTTCAATCCTCATGGTGGATACAGAGGACAAGGACGAGGAGGAGGAATGGGTTGAGGTCGAGGACAGATCATATATTACAACTATGTGCAACTAGGACACTTGGCAAGGGATTGTCATAATCCTTGCACTACATGCATCTATTGCAGCTCATTCGACCATGTTATAGAAGATTTCCCTATGCTACTAGCTAAGCTTCGGGAAAGACAAGGACCTCAGCAGAATCCACAAGTGAAATTGATATATGTTAAGCCTCACAGGGAAGACCCTAAATTCGTTGCTATCACTCGAGGAGGCGCTGCTACAGGAGAGAATAGAATGACTCAAGGAAATATTGCAGAAGACTCAGGTATCAGGAAGGCTATAGAGAAGACCTGAACTTTCGATGCAAAGAAAGAAAGACAAATCTTTGAGGAAGCAAGACAAGAGTTCAAAGCAGATCAAGGTTCCTCATCAAAAATACAACTAGAAGTAAAAGAATATGGAATGCCTCAGGCATTTGATCAATCTGCTTCGCCACAGGAGGGAAAAGAGGTAAGCAAGCTCATGGAATTTTTATGCACTTGTGTTAAGTTGATTCAGGATAAAGGCATTTTACAAGAGCTACAGAACTTAATCAGACAATATGAACTAGGAAATATAGACCCCTTACTGAATAGGGTAGTACATCAAATCATAAAAAGGAGAAGGACAAATAAATAATTACACTTGAATGCTCAAATAGGAGAGTATGATATAGACTATGTAGTCCTCAACTTAGGGTCGAAGGTCAATGTCATGAAGAAGCAAACTTGGGCACTGATGGGAAAACCAAAGTTGATCTACTCCCCTATTAGGCTTAGGATGGCTAACCAGCAAGTTGTCAGCCCCTTTGGCAGATTGGAACATGTCCCTGTGGACATCGATGGAGTGAGAACATTCACATATTTCGAGGTAATTGAAATCATTGATGAAATTTTCCCTTACCCTGCACTTTTAGGAATTGATTGGGCCTTCGATAACTCCACAGTGGTTGATTTGAATAAAATATGTATGACATTTGAAAGAGATGGACTTTCGTTCATTGCACCCTTATATCTAGATGAGGGTCCGCAATATACAGAGCCCATGAGAGAAGAAGACCGTGCATACGAACTGGAAAACATATACAAACTGACAGCCAGACAACAGGATTACATCAACCCTACAGCTGATGGGAATCTGATTTGGCGAACTGACAGCGTGTGTTCATCATATTCATAAGAAGCGCTGGAGAACTGGAAAAACTAGATGTATGAAGTATCTACCAGAAGATGTGCTAGATTAACCAAAGCAGTTCATTGGATCGGCACAACGGTAAGTAACCTTCCCACATTTGATGGTCTAAACCCTTTAGAAACATTCCTATCATATTTTGAGACAAGTGTACCAACACAACAACGATTTTTGGCAATGGATGAGGCCCTGGAAGCCACACCAGCAAGATGGTGGGGGACGCATAAAAGAAATATCACAGACTGGACACAATGCCGAACTTTGATGGCAGCGCGGTTCTCAACCCAAGTAGAAAGCTATGAAGTGAGATACACAGGTCGAAGTTGTCTAAAGGACCATGTGCGAAGCTGCAAAGAATCCTGGAGAAATATTCCTCAAGAATAGTGGGTACACATATTCATTAACACGTTGGATACGACCCCTATCAATTGGTACCTTCAAGCGGAACTGTGCCTCATCACTACAAACTGGGAAGGTATGATTCAAAATTTTGTAACCACCTTTTTATTTGAACATGAATATCCTTCAGTAGACCAAGCCTTACATATTGTGAGACAGAAGGTATCCAAAGAGGAATCTAGCCTCCCTATGGAACAAGGAGAGGACGAATGGACTGCGCCTCTCCAAAAACTGCAGAGTTGCTACAACATCAATGTCGACAATGATGATCCCAGGAAGGTAAACATCACTGAAACAGAAGTACAAAGAGATGTGGAAGGACTGGGAGTTGAGCTACCATTTATTGGTCAGCCAATCAAGATTAAAAAATTCAATATTGGGACAGAGGAGACACCAAAGCGTGCTAATGTCAGAGATTATTGGGATGTTGCTACCATTGACAAGATTACAGAGTTGTTGCATGAATATCAGGACTTTTTTTCGACCAATTTCACTGATATGAAGGGTATCAGAGGACCTATGGGAGAGATGAGGATACCTTTGAAACCAAGTGTGAAGCCAGTCAAGCAAAGACCCTACAGATTGAACCCAAAATATAAGGAAAAAACTAAGATTGAGCTCGACAGAATGCTGGAAGTAGGGATTATTGAACCTGTCGAAGAGTCGGAATGGATCAGCCCTATGGTGGTACAAGACTAGAATACAGATGAGATCAGGATCTACGTAGATCTCAGAAAGTTGAATGATGAATGTATGCATGACCCTTTCCCTACACCATTCACTGATGAAGTATTAGACAATGTGGGAGGCCAGGAGGTATATTCTTTTACAGATGGATTTTCAAGCTACCATCAGATCCGGATTGCCAAGGAGGATCACCACAAGACCATGTTTTCCACATAATGGGGATCCTACCAATATACAGTGATGCCATTTGGACTGAAGAATGCCCCAACCATCTTTTCCAGTGTGGTGGTCGAAGATTTCAAAGAATTTTTGCATAAAGTTTTAGAAGCATATTTTGATGACTGGACTATGTTTAGTTTGTTGAAAAAGCATATTGAATGTCTAAGGCTAATGTTGGATAAGTGCAGACAATGTCAAATTTCTTTGAATCTGAAGAAGTGCATCTTCTTCTCACCATTTGGAGTGTTATTAGGTCATATTGTATGCAAGCAAGGATTACTGGTAGATCCCTCTAAAATTTCCATCATAGTTGATTTGTTGCCTCCTACTTCAGTCAAACAATTACGCACTGTGCTAGGACATACTGGCTATTACAGGAAATTCATTAAAGTTTATGCTCATATCATAACACCAATGGAGAAGTTGTTGAAGAAATATTTCCAGTTTGGTTGGACAGACGAATGCCAATAGAGATTTGACACACTGAAACAGAAGATGGTGACTGCGCCCATTCTGGTCTTTCCAGATTGGAGGAAGGAGTTTCATGTGCATGTCGATGTGTCTTATATTTCCTTAGGAGCAGTACTGGCACAACCTAGAGAAGGGGATATCAACCATCCGTTATCTTTTTCTAGCAGGAAGCTATCTACAGCTGAAGTTAATTACACCACTACCGAGAGAGAAGGATTAGCCATGGTGTACGCGCTGCAGAAATTTTGCCACTACTTGTTGGGAGGACACTTTAAAATGTTCATAGATCACTCTGTGCTGAAGTACCTAGTCAACAAGCCAGTGTTGGGGGGGAGAATATGCAGATGGATTATTTTGTTTCAAGAATATGATTTTGAGATCATAGTTAAGCCAGGAAGAATGAACAAGGGCCCTGACCACTTGTCGAGGTTGGAACATGGCGAAGAACCCATGAGTTTGGAGGATGCACTATCGGATGCACAGTTGCTCGCCATTAGAAATATTGATGACCACTTCACATACATATTCCAGTTCATGTCAACAGGAATGGCACCTAGTGAGTATACAATTTCCCAGAAGAAACAACTAGTGGTGCACGTTGCAGAGTTTTCACTGATAGTTGGTCAGATATACAAGATGGGACCTGATGAGAAACTAAGAAGATGTGTTATGGAGGTGGAGCACCCACTGATCCTCACAAAAGCTAATGAAGGCATCGCAGGAGGACATTATGCTGGGAGATCAACTGTGCAAAAGGTTCTTAGAGTTGGCCTTTGGTGGCCTACCTTACACAGAGATGCTCAAGATTATGCCAGAGCCTGGGATGTATGCCAGAGAGTTGGAAAACCATCTCGAAGAGATGAAATTCCATTAGCACCGTAGATGACCCTACAAGCATTTGAAAAGTGGGCCATTGACTTTGTGGGACCTATAAACCCACCAGGAAAGTGCACAGGAGCACGGTACATAATTATTGCGACAGAATACCCAGCTAGATGGGATGAAGCAAGAGCAGTAAAGGACTACAGTGAAACTACAGTTTCATGTTTTATATTCGATGACATAATAACTAGTTTTGGATGCCCCAAGATCCTTATGAGTTATCAAGGCACACACTTCACTAATAAGACAGTTGAAGCCTTGACTGAAGAATTTGCAGTCCAACATCAGAAGAGTACACCTTACCATCCATGAGCAAATGGAACAGTTGAAGCATTCAATAAGATCTTGGAGACCACACTAACAAATATTTGTAGAGTGAACAAGGATGACTGGGATTTAAGAGTACATGTGGTACTATGGGCCCATAGAACCACTTGCAAGAAATTAACAATGCAGGCCCCTTTCAAGTTGGTTTATGGTCTTGAAGTTTTTGTCCCGATGGAATACTTGGTGCCAAGCTTAAGAATTTTTTCATTTACAGACATGGATGATACTGGAATTATTCCTGATAGGCTTGCATAGTTGGTTGAACTGGAAGAAGACAGATTCATTGCAGGATTCCATCAGCAGGTTCAGAAGGAACGAGAGAATGCCTATCATGACAGGCACATCAAGAAGAAGGCATTCAAGCAGGGTGATTTAGTATTGTTGTATGACGGTAAGTTTACAAAACATCCAGGGAAGTTTAGGATACATTGGCTCGGACCATATGAGATCGCCTATGTTACCGAAGGAGGAGCTCCGTAGTTGAAGACATTGAATGGAGAATGGAAGGAAGGATTGGTGAATGGGAGTCGGCTGAATTTTTACTATGACAACCAGATGCCTCACAGATCTCAGTAAAAGCATGAGGAAAAAGGGTCTAGGTACTAGGTGCAGTTGAAACTGGGTACCAGACACAGAAAAGACAGTCTTCACAAGGAGGGGAGAGGAGGTATAGAGCAGAAAGAAAAGGCTACCATGCACAGTCCAAAGTCAAAGTAAAACAAAAGGATCAGATCTTAAGTGCCTTGGGATGAGTCACAAGTGATTTTTGGGGGCCTATTGGCCCTTGGTTATGGAAGGAAGTGAAGAACAAGGAAGAAAAGGTGAAAAGTGAACTTCGCGGAAGACACAGTAACTGTCACTGGGTCGAAGTGAGAAAAAGAGCATAAAATATGGAGAGAAGTATAGAAATGCAAGTCGTTGGATGAGGAGATCGAGGATGACATATCAGCAATGAATATGGATCGAGGAAAACTCAGCAAGTGGAAAAATCCATCGTTGGATGCTTTGGAGCACCGTGCGAGAAGGAAGGAAAGACAGGCTGGAGAAGCCCAGAAAAAGCAGGTCAAGTTGACCTAGGGTTTTGGTATCTAGGGTTTTGGCACCTAGGTTTCAGCCTAGGGTTGTCGGTCAGGTATTGTAATGTATAAATAAAGGTCAAGAGGACTTGGGTCGGGTTGGTACGATATTGTTGTTGACCTAGCTCTATTGGTGTGGTAAGATATTATTGTATTGAGAGAGAGAAGTGCTAAGTGAGAGAGCCTTCTGGTATTGTAAGATCTTCAGGTGTGTGCAAAGGTCAAGCCCTGGAGTTGGGTGCACAGGAAGGGGAGAGAAAGAGAGAAGAAGAAAGAAGATATGCTAGTTGAGAGCGTAGACAAGAACTGTAGGCTTTATCTTAATAAATCATAAGCACAGTTATGTGGGCGTAGCCCTAGAGAGAGGGTGAACCACATACATCTTGTGTTGTGTGTGTGATTGATTCTTTGATCTCTGTCATTGCTATATTGTTATTTTCATTGTTGTTATAGATCATATCTATAACTGTGCAGGGTAGAGTTAGCTTGATAAGTGATAGATGCATGTTGTGTTGTTGTTGTACTAGATCCACTTGATATTCCCCTGGTTGTAGACATCTTTGTCCTGCAACCCCCTCATAACTGCTTCGGGTGAGACTGGATCTGCTTCGCAGGTGTTTCCCAAAGGGCCAGTAATTAGGGCGTGTTGGTGCACTCTTCGAGTGAAACCTGGGTCTGCCCCTATGCCAACAGTGATTGTTCAAAAGGTACTAAGATCTCTTCCTATGAGATTTGACCCTAATATATCAGCACTAGAAGAAAGAGAAGATCTAAACTCAATAAGCATGGACAAACTACATGGAATCTTCACAGCATATGAAATAATAACTGAATAGGAAAATCCAAATGTAATAGAAGCATCTTTCAAAGAATCCAAAAGATCAAATCAAAATGGAAAGAACATAGCAACAATAGTGACGTCTCGAAATATGATGAAGAAGTTGTCAACTTTGTCAGAAGATTGAACAAGGGAACCGATGGTAGGTATAGAGGTAAGATTCCTTTAATTTGTTTTAATTTTGATGGTGTTAGTCATTTTTCTAACAAATGTCCTCATAAGAAAAAGAGAAATGATGAAGGTGACTCAAAAAGCAAGAAAACATATAAAGGCAAAAGAACCACAAAGAAAGTTTTCAATAAAAGCTTATGCACCAAAGAAGACATATCATCATCAGATGAAGATGAAGTCAATGACAGTGAGACAAAACGAGTTCTATTCATGAAAGTAGAAGACTCTGATAAAGAAGACTCCGAAGTATAATATGAATAAGTCGAAGAAGAAATTGAAGAGGCAGAAGTTTACTACCGAGAAGAATTGTTGAGTGCCATAGAAGTTATCAGAAGAGAAAAGAGGAAAAACAAGAAGCTACAAGTGGAACTAGACAAGAAAGAAGACACTCAGGAATTAGAACAAATGATCACAAATTTGAAGGTTCAAATTGAAGAAGATAAGAGAATTGAAGAAGCACTCAAAGAACAACTAGAAGGAAGAGACAAGATCATTGAAAATTTGGAAGCATAAATTGTCTCATTAAGAAAGGATCCTCAAAAGAAAAAAATGCAGAATAACTCAAAAGTTTTGAATGACATTATCAGCAGTCAAAGACCTAATCATGACAAGTCTGGACTTGGATAGAATCAGATGGAAAAGGGATCAAGCTCCAAAACAAGAGAACAAGAAACAAATCCAAAAATCTATGCAGAAACAATCAAACAGGATAGGAAGGTCTACAGAGAAAATTACAGGGACACTCCTCCACCAAGAAGATTCAGATTTCAGAATGAATAACTGACAGAAATAGATAGGCTTCAGGAAGAAGAAGGATTCATAAGAGCACCTCCTTTCAAAATATCTTCAACTCCCAGGTATCAAACTATCTTTTTTGGTTTATGTTATGCATGTAATAATTTTGGACATAAAACTGTGAATTGCATATCTAACAACAGAAACATAAACAACTTTGAAATTCATACACAAAAGGGTTATCCAAGAAGGCCTAGTGAAACACAGAGATGAATTTACAACAGTTTTGAATATTTGAGCACTGAAGAAGAATGCTACAAGTGTAACAAATTTGGACACATGGCCAAAGATTGCAGAATGACAATCCATCCTAGAGAACCACAACAAAACAACAACAATCATAGACAGGAACCTCAGAAAAGGGCATGGATAAGAAAGCATAATCAGTACAACAATGAAGAATGCACACTCGCTCTACAAGATAAAAAAAAGAAACGTGGTTGGTATGTTGATAGTGGTTGTTCAAAACACATGGCAGGTGATAAAGACAGGTTTCTTACATTAAGAAAGGAAAGAGATGGATCAGTCTCCTTCAGAAATGATGATTCAACTAAAATCATTGGAAAAGGCACAGTCGGAATTGGGAACAAGAATACAAAGGAAGAAAATCTTCTACTAATAGAATATATGAAACATAATATTCTAAGTGTGAGTCAAATGCGTGACCAAGGTCATAAAGTTACTTTTGATTCATAAAAGTGTGAGATATGAAAATAAGGTTCAAGAAAATTGATTGCTACAGATGCAAGAACTTCAAGCAACATATATGTGTTAAGTGAAATTTGAAATGAAAAGTGTTGTCTAGGAAAGGAAGATGAAAGTTGGCTATGGCACAGAAGAATGGGTCACATACATAAAACTTTGGAAGATTCACAGCATAACACCCCAGGTTTTGAACCCCCATTTTAAATAATGTATTGTTACATTGTTGAGAGGCCAGAGTGCCCAAAACAATTATTAAAAGGCCATTGTGCCCAAGAAATGTAATGTTTTGATCATTATTAATAATAAATACATCACTGGTTGCTAGACGGACAAGGACTAGAGTTATAGGGGGCTATGATTCCACAAGAGAGAGGGATTAAGGGGATAAATGTTTATTTCCTATTTTTAATTACCCTTTTTGTCTAACGGAGTGGATCAGTTACGTGATCTTCTTGGGGAAGGACAAGAGGTTCTTGATTCCCCACAAAAATACTTAAACTAGTCCCTGGTTTGATTGGGGGGTTGGCTCGTTCGCTCCTTCACTTATTATTTCATTCCATTCTTTCCCTCACACATTCATTCACTCATTTTTCATTGTTTCACACCTTGGGTGGAGATCTCACTCCATTCATTTATGTCACCCATTCATCTTCTTCATCAGTGTCTTGGCTTGGGAAAAGGAAAATGAACTGCTAAAGAGAAGCCATGGTATCATTGGCTATAGAGGTCACTAGTGTAATCCATCCATGACTTGAGGCATGCACGTCTGATATGCGTTGGCCTGTGTCTAGATTTTTTCACATCTATGAGTTCTAAGAGTTCCAGCATGGATATTCTGGACCAGTTGTGATGGAGCCCTAGAAGGAGAAGGACTTGTTATGAGGAAAATCTCTCTATGGATAGGGTAAGACACAACAGACGGAAATGACTGCAGAAATAAACTCTCTTATTAAGTATGCTATGTAAACAAATATGCTAGAAAGACAAGATAAAAGGCCTACCTCATCCAGACATTCGATGAAGTCCACAGTTGAGCACTTGACCCAAAGAAATATACCTGCAACTAGTCCTCAACAACCAAGCAAAGCAAGCATATGGTGATAATAAATTATGTTAGCACATTCGATATCATAATCCATTAATAAACATGACTAATACGCCCATGGAATAATAATTCAAATATTTGCAAGATATAAATTGGACAGGAAAAGAGTATTTCTATTAATATACGATCAACAGAAGTGAAAATGTTACAGACTTCTGTGTCAGCACGGTTCGGAATCGAGAAACTAAGTTCCTTCCAATTGGGCCTCCACCACTTCAATCCTCCACCAAAGGCAAGCTCATAAAAGAGAAGCAATGAGGTTATAAATCAATAAGGGAATATCTTGGGGGATGAACACTGTGTTCAGACTTAAAGGAAAAAGGGATGCAGACTCAATATGAAGTAAATAATTTATCCATAGTAACTTTGCTCTCAAAGTTAAATTATTTCTCCTCTTTCCATGGCTCGGAATTGGCTGATTTATAGCCTTCAAAATGGAACTGAAGGGTCAAGTCAGAACGTTTCCAATATATGGAAGGCCAAGGATCATAGATCTCCTGTCGTGACATGGAAACCCGACATTAATTTTCATTTTTTGGCACAAATCCCGATGTACGCGGGTTGTAGTGGTGTAGTCTGCGTATACGCATGTTGTATAGTAGGAAAGATGCCTACACATGGAAAAATATGTATTTTTAGTTCTGGATTTTACAAACAAGGATGATAAGTCTGCATAGGGAAATGGAAAAAGGCTTGTTGTCCAAGATTTCATAGGGTGACACAAATCTTGCTATAACAGGACTGCCTGAGGGACTACGTGGCAGAGAAGGGTGGAGGTCCATTCTCTTGGGTGGTGCAAGCTGGGTAGAAGAGAGTTGGGTACTTGGATTGTTATGAGTGTTGGGAAAGCCTGTGAGAGCTTGAATGTTGACTGTTTCGGAAATCCAAGTAACACTTTGGAACCATCCTTGTGGATTCATAGCCCTAGATCGGGAGTGATACTATTGTTGTGATTTGGAGCAGCAGTGTCTACAGTTGGGTGGAACATCCTTGGTCTGCAGCCAGTTGGTGTCTTCTTTTATAAAGATACATTCTCTCTATTATGGTATTATTTATCTGTATATGAATGTATTATGTTGTGTATTTATTTATCGTTTAATTGAATCTTTAGAATAACCATGCTTGTTGGTTATTGTTGTGCATGTCAATAGATATTTTATTTTATGTGTCCTTATTAATTTAAAAAGGTATCGATAAGAGAAATAAGTCCAAGGGTGGGCTTGAAGGTAGCATATCGCGGCCTGTGGGTGGAGGGGTGTGTTACAGATTGGTATCAAAGCTTCTGGTTGAAACATCGGGCCGATATGGGTTGGGTCTGTTGGTCAGAGTCTCGTGGTTGAGATCGAATTATGACTATGAAGTTGAAAAACTCAGGAGGAATGGCATTGCATAATATATGCAGGAACTAGAATGTCAGAGATCCTTTGTAAGGGTTTGAAGGATCGTGACCGTCCCTTTCAAGTTCAGGAGCGATCGTCACTGTGGGATCAAGAGAGATACGGGATAATTGGATCAGAGGACAGGTGAACAAGGTTCATCTGATGAAGGCAAAGCAAAGGTTAAGTCACAACCATCAGATATCATTAGAGAGAGATCGACGGTGAGGAGGCATTGCGGGGATTGGGAAGGAAATTAAAGCGCGAGCAAGTTGTCAGCCTGCAATCACTCAGGATCATTTATATTTTTAGATCAACAGATATACAGTGAATATCGATCCCACTATGGATGATCATCTTCTATTTGCAGAGATCAACAAGGAAATTAAAGAGTGAGTGATTCAAGTCTTTGCAATCACTCATGGTCGTTGATATTCAAGAAGAGGAGACGTGTTAGGAAATCTCGTACTCCGGGAGGAAGCAAGAAGAATCTGAGTGAGTAAAGGACTCATGAATCTCCGAAGAGTCAGAGTAGATCCAGACCACTAATCGAAGTGGAAACATGGCAGGAGATCCTACACTCTGGCAGATAACCACTTCGGAAGAAATATGGATGCGAAAAGCCAGAACTCCTGAAGGCCTGAATCCCAAAGTTCATATGGATCGTCCATCAACAAGGACACACAGTGCCATATATCTCACTTCAGAGACTTAGTACTTTGGAATGTTTTGCAGAGAGAAGCACTAAGGAAAGAACTAACCAAAGTCTCAAAGTCTGGAGTTAATACGGACCGTTTAATAAGGAAGACACACGTCGACAAATTGGCCAGTTTGGGAATTCGCAGTTCGGGAGAATTGGAGTGTGCTAGTATGGAACTATTGAAGCCCGAAGAGTTGAAGTAGTGGGCCATGATGACATCACCTAGAGGTGATGTGGACCTCGGAAGGTTAAGAAGTTCAAAAATTCATAGTTTGGGAGACTTGAGGAGTGCAAGCGTAAAATCTTCTGAAGCCCAAAATTTTGAAGTGACATGGCTCGCGGGCGTCACCTGGGATGACATGGACACATGGGATGTGTAACATGTGTCAACGATTTTTTAACCTATGGAGGATTTAAATATCAATTAGAACGTGACATGTGTCACCCTCTTGATTGGGACATGTGTTCGCTTCTAGTATTTCACTACGTGGCGACAAATCGTGTAGTCCGGAGACTCTGCACTCAAGAGGAAAAATATGTGACAGTTTGCATTGGGTCGAGAAATACCAAAGGCCCAAAGGTCAGAGTACATATCAATCGTTGATCCTAGAAGACACACGGCAGTATATCTCGCAACGGTTCGGAGGATCGACACTCCAGGAGAAAGCGAAGGTGGATAGTTTGAAACTCCCAAAGCCCGAAGAGTTGAAATGATTCATAGTCGTTGATCTGTGAGAGACAAGCATCAATGGATCATCGACGGCGGGTGAAAGAATTCTCGGAGAAATTGAAGGCAGAGAGTTTGAAACTCCCGAAGCCCGAAGAGCCGGAGCGATTCATAGTTGTCGATCTACGGGACAATACGCGTCGACAAATTGTGAACTCCAAGTGGAAGAGTTTCAGGAGGAAGCAAGCGGGGGAAGTTGAGACTTCTGAAGGTCGAAGTCCTGAAGTGGAATAGAGCCACTGATTTGAGGTGGATGCATGGCGCCTGATCTAGAACTTTGGGTACTGAGTACTCCAAGGGAAAGCGGAGGTCAAAAGTGTCGAACTCCCGAAGCACGGATTCCCAAAGTGGATCTCAATCGTTGATCGTGAATGAGGATGAGGATCGTTGATCTGATCCTGGTTTAAGGTTTCGAAGTTACGAAGCACCAGGAGGATAAGCCCTGGGTCACAACCCAAGGTCACAAGCGAGGAACTAGATAGCGCCTAGCAGTGTGAGATTGGAACAGGGCACTAAGGCAGCAGGACCCACAGATAATCATCAATATATGAACGAAAAATCGACGGTGGGGGCCCATTGCGGGGAAAGGAGGAAAAATTAGTAGACTTGCTAGTTCATAGCCTAATATTTTCCAGCGTCGTTGGTCTCGTCTGGACAAGGGATCAACGACCACAATTTAAAGGAGATTTGGGTGAGCACTTTTCATATTGCGGGGATAGAGCTCTCCGATAAAGAGAGAGCATGTTGTCAGCCCGCAATTATTGTTGACCAATGATCTCATCTCGTGATCAATTTTCAACCACACGATCTCTGATATAATAATTTCTAACACAAAAAGCGCCAAGAAGGATTTGGTCGCAGTTTCGAGCCGTGGTCACCTAGGGAAGTGGTTTGAAGGGAGTGTCGGTACATAATTAAATTTTGTATCGGCTAAGGGATAAAATGGAAGTGTTATATGGTGCAAATTGATACATATATGTTCTTCATGAATTGAGAAGAAAAGGGACCTGTAACATGGTTTGGAAAATTTTGTTTATCATATGCTTAATTCTAACAAAATGGTCGCTTGCACATTTTGCAGAATTAAGGGGTTTAAACACATCAGCTCAGAATGTGTATTGAAGAAATGGAAGAAGGTGAGGGAGCCTCCAACCATGATAATGAGGCCAAAGGTGAGAATACCAGAGTTGGTAATGCAGAGACAGAGTCCAATGGATGCAAGGGCAAAGGAGAGAAAGAAACATTAATAGAAACTGTAAGAATCCTGAAAATAGAAGTGCAGATCTACAAAGAAGATAATGAGAGGTTGATGAGAGAGAAAAGTCAGATAAATGATCGAGTGTTGCAGAGCTTAAATTAGTTGCAGAGGCAAACAAAGAGAGGATCAAACTCAAAACAAGAGGAAGAAGGTAGGTTTCATGAAAGAAGAGAGGATCATGGAAGATCTGGTTATTTAGGAAGTGCGAGAATAACTTGTAGACACCACTCACCTCCTTACTCAGAAAGAAAGTTTTATGCATCGGAAGATTCCATAAGCAGTCCAGAGGTGTCTCATGTTAGGCACCAGAGAAGGAGACAGGAAGTGGACAATTTGCAAGGAGAGTTGAGGAAGCTTAAGCCACCCTCCTTTGATGGTGAAAAAGAAAGGGAAGATGATGTCAAAGCATGGTTTCTTGGACTCGGGAGGTATTTTCAATTGCTTAACTATTCATCAAACCTAGAAGCCAGTATTTCCACCTACCATTTACACGGGAAAGATGCAATGAGGTGGGATCAACCGAAGAAAGTTGAACATATTAGTGAGAGTAGGATCACTTAGAAACATTTCAAGAAGTACTTCCAGAAGGATTACCTCTCAGATCATTTTTATGACAAGAAAATGCAGGAGTTCTTTGAACTCAGGATGGGAAGCATGACTATGACAGAATATGAGAAGAAATTCTTGGGATTGTTAAAATATGTCAGGTTCATTGTTGATGAGAAGGTGAAAATACAACAATTTATAATTGGACTACCAACCTTTTATAAAGAAAAGATTAGGTATGATGAGCCCAAGACCTTGACTGGTGCCTTCAGGAAGGCTAAATACATGTATGAGAAAGGCCAGGGAAGAGAATCCCAACAGAAATCTTGGAAGGATAAGAAGAAGGAGAAGTCTGATCAGAGGAGGAAAGGATTCAAACCTTCCTTCAATAGGAATGATTCTAATAGAAAACATCAAGATTGGTATGCTAAGGGTGAAACAAGAAAGAAGACTCCTTGGGAAAAAGGGGACGACCACCTATCCAATGTTGGGGATGCAAAGAAGATCACATGTACAAGGATTGTCCACATAGAAAGGACAAAGTGAAGAGTTTGCACAATGTCCAAGAGGATACAACAGTCGAAGATATGGGAAGAATCTACGTAGCTTTAGATGATCGACAAGTGGAATACCAGTCCAATATGATCGAGGTGGAAGGTAAGATCATAAACCAGCCTATTGTTATTTTAATTGATTGGGGAGCAAGTCATTGTTACATTGATCCTAAAATAGTGGATAGATTACATTTGGAGAAAAGTAAGCCTGGAAAATCAATTTTGGTTTAGTTAGCCACTAGAACCAAAAGGAAAATCCATGATATGGTCAGAAGTTGTTCCATAAGTCTTAATGGTGTGAATATTATTGTTGGTCTGAATATCATACCCTTGGGGTCTTATGATATTCTAATTGAAATGGATTGGTTGGACAAGCATCATGTTGAACTAGATTATCATAGAAAGACATTTACATGACTTGATGGAGATGGAAAATAGAGCACTGCGAAAGGAGTTCCAAGACCCATCTCTATAAGGGAAATTTTAGCCTTACAGTTGAAGAGATGTTTTAGAAAAGGATGTCAATTGTATGCAGCTCATGTGGAAGAGCCAGAAAATATGAAGGGGAGAAGCCTTGAAGATTTCTTGGTACTACAAGAATTCGAGGATGTATTCCAATATATACCAGGATTTCCACCAAGAAGAGAGATAGATTTCTCAATTGATTTAGTGCCTAGAGCTGCCCCAGTGTCAAAAACACCTTACAGAATGATCCGGATTATTTTCGGCACGAAATGAGAGAGAAGATATAATAAAGAAATGCATAGAGATATCGTAGATATTCAATAATATAATAGAAATGTATCAGATATGTGACCTTAAACACAGATATACAGTAATACATGATTTATATTAATGAAAGAAATGTACAGAGACTGTAAAAATACAGAGTGAAAGACTCATTAGAATGGTGGCAACTTATCTCTGAGAAGAGATATGACGGCTACACGCATTCGCAAGAAGATGATTACAATGAGGCTCTGAAGGCCTTTTTACAATAAACAGGAATGCCAAAAACCCTATACATCCAAAAACCTAATCGTAGGAAATGAAGCTCCAAAAGTTATGTGGGCCCTGTTTGGGTAAGTTAGTACATCAACTTCCTCGGGTCGTAATTTTTGCATACGATCTTCGTTTTAGGAGTTTGATATCTCGGTGGAAAGGTATCGTCGAGGAGATTAATTTTGGGGTTTCAATCATATCTTTAACTATCATTGAGAATCTCGATCCCTAAAAACCTTCATTTCGGCCCTCAAAATGGCCCCGAAAGTTAAAAACTGCTAAAAATAGTAAATTACCCAAATTGCTAAAAAATTGTTTTGAGTCAGTTGGAAAAGGTGGGTGGCCACCGATATCCACCTGGATCAATCCTCCCTCCTTAGGAAGCAATGGTATCCATTACGTTGAGTGCCCAGACGAGAGGAAAAATTGTTTGTTGAATCTACATCTTGATGAGTTGCTTGCCTTGTTGGAGAAGTTGTGTTGCTTAGCTTGTTGAAGGTTGTCACGAACATGTGGTTGGAAGGGTTGTACCTTTTTAGCCAGTCTGGCTACATGAGATGAATATGTGCAGAAGGAATATTTGTGCTTTGCTGCAAATTTTTTGAGTTTCTTCTGTTGGGTAGAAGGAGCTTGGGGCGAGGTTGTAGTGGTGGCAGTGTCCTTTTGTTCCCCTTTTGAAAAGAATGTGAAGAAGCTGATTTTTGCAGTATGAGATACTAACTTGCGGCATTGTTTAGGTGGAACAATAGTTGGAACTACCTCTCATTTTCTGTAGAGATGACTCCCCAAAGTAACAATGACACTATGGGGTTGAGACTCATAAACAGCATGGAATCTCCACATATATGGTTGGCCCAAGAGGACATCATGGACATCTAGTGGGGAAACATCACATAATACCTCATCCTTGAAGGGTTGTATGTCGTATGAAAATCGACACTCTTGTATGACACGAAGATATCGTCCTTGGTGAATCCACCCGATGTTGTATGGTTGCGAGTGTGGTGTTGTCGGCAATTCCAACTGCTTGATGACCTCTGCTAAGATGAGGTTCTTCTGGCTTCCGCTATCAACAATAAAATGCAGCGGGGTCCCCTTCACCCACATCTGTAAATGAAAAAGGTGCTCCCCCTCTTCAGGATCTGTTGGTTCTTCTGGTTGAATTGTTGCGGTCGCGAAAATAGCAGTAGGGTCTGCGTCAATGATCTATCCTTTACCAGTATTTTCATAATCATCTTTTGAATCAGGGTTCGTCTCCTTGTCTTTGATCTTGGCCACCAATGACTATTTTGAGCGACATTCATCAGTGTTGTGCCAGGGGATTTTTTGGAAATCACACCATTTTTCGATGTCCTTCTTTGTCTTCCCGTGATCCTTCTTTTCCTGTGGCTTGGACTAGTTTTCGGGAGACTATTTGTTAGGGTCGTCTTTGTGATACTTTGGTTGTTGTGGATTTACAGACCTGAACTCCCGCTTGTTCTGGTGCTTAAATTTATGCTCAATTTTAACATCATATTGATAAGCAACATCGAGTGATGAGATGTCCAGAAAATACATTTCAGTTTGGATGTATCTATGTAGAGTCCCATGGTATTTCAAAACCAAATGTCGTTAGGATTCTTTGATAACCAACTTGGTGCACAAGGTATGGAAGGTATTGGTAAACTCTGGAACTGCTTGGCCCCTCTCTTGTCATAGTGTGGTCCATCTCATGTACTGGTCCTCATAGTTTCCAACAGGGTAATATTGTTCCTTTACCGCATCCACAAAAAAATCCCAAGTGGGCTCGGCCCCATATATTCCAGACTCCTATGTGGAACTTTTCTCCCAATAAGATTCCCACCAATGTTTGAACTAGACGAGAGATTTAAGGAATACGAAGGTGATCTTTTCACTGTCGAAAAAAATTATGAACAGAGAAATAACCTTCTAACATATTTAACCATTTATCTAGGGCATTCGCATCTATCTGACCTTCAAATACGAGAATATAAAATTAACATGTACCTTGAAAGGAGAGGTGCTTCCAAAGTGGTTGTTTGATGAATATGTGCCTGTTGCTATCGGCAGGCATTGAAGGATGTGGAAAAAATTCTCCATCATTTCCTCCCTCTGTGGCGTGAGAGCTTGCTCAAGCAACAGATTGATAGGATCGTCTACTCCGTCATTTTTATTTTCTTCCGCCATGGAGGGTTTTTTGGGCATGCGAGAGAATTTGTATTCAAGAGAGAAAATCTTGAGACCCAACTTTCTATACTCGGACCTCGTTGGGGACATGCACTGAAAAAAATGATCAAGAGCAGCCTGCTCTGATACCACTGATCCGGATTATTTTCGGCACAAAATGAGAGCGGATATATAATAAAGAAATGCACAGAGATATCGCAGATATTCAATAATATAAAAGAAATGTATCATAGATTTGACCATAAACACAGATATACAGTAATACACGATTTCTATTAATGAAAGAAATGTATAGAGACTGTAAACATACAGAGTTAAAGACTCACTAGAATGGTGGCAGATTATCTCTGAGAAGAGATGTGATGTCTACTCACATTCGCAAGAAGATGATTACAATGAGGCTCTGAACACCTTTTTGAAATAAACAGGAATTCCAAAAACCCTAGACATCCAAAAACCTAACCCTAGAAGAGGAAGCGCCAAAAGTCATGTGGACCCCATTTGGGTAAGTTAGTACATCAACTTCCCGAGGTCGTAACTTTTGCATACGATCTTTGTTTTCGGTGTAAGATAGCTTGTTGGAAAGGTATCGTCGAGGAGATTCATTTTGGGGGCTCAATCATGCCTTTGTCTATCACTAAAAATTTTGATCCCAGAAAACCTTCATTTAGGTCCTCAAAATGGCCCCAGAAGTTAAAAACTACTAAAAATAGTAAATTACCAAAATTGTCAGAAAATTGTTTTGAGCCAGTTAGAAAAGGTGGGTGGCCACCGATATCCACCTGGATCAATCCTCCCTACTTAGGAAGAAATGGTCTCCATTGCATTGAGTGCTCGGAAGAGAGGGAAAAGCGTTTGTTGAATCTGCATCTTGATGAGTTGCTTGCCTTGTTGGAGAAGTTGTGTTGCTTAGCTTGTTGAAGGTTGTCACAAACATGTGGCTGGAAGGGTTGGACATTTTTAACTAGTATGGCTACATGATATGCCTGTGTGCAGAAGGAATCTTTTCACTTTTCTACAACCTTTTTGAGTTGCTTCTGTTGGATAGAAGGTGCTTGGGGCGAGGTTGTAGTGGTTGCAGTGTCCTTATGTTCCCCTTTTGAACAGATTGTGAAGAAGATGAATTTTGCAGTATGAGATACTACCTTGCGACATTGTTTAGGTGGAACAATAGTTGGAATTGCCTCTAGTATTATGTAGAGATGACCCCACAAAGTAACAATGACACTACGAGGTAGAGACTCATAAACAGCATGGTGTCTCCACATATATGGTTGGCCTAAGAGGACATCACAGACATCCAGTAGGGAAACATCACATAATACCTCATCCTTTACGGGTTGGATGTCGTATCACAATTGGCACTGTTGGCTAACACGGAGATATCATCCTTGGCAAACCCACCCGATGTTGTATGGTTGTGGGTGTGGTTTGTTCGACAATCCCAAATATTTGACGACCTCTGCTGAGATGAGGTTCTTTTGGATTTCGCTATCAACAATAAAATGCAGTGGGGTCCCCTTCACCCACATCTGTGAATGAAAAAGGCTCTCCCCCTCTTCAGGATCTGTTGGTTCTTCTGGTTGAATTGTTGCGGTTGCGAAAATAGCAGTGGGATATGTGTCAATGATCTATCCTTTACCAGTATTTTCATAATCAGCTTCTGAATCAGGGTTCGTCTCCTTGTCTTTGATCTTGGCCACCAATGACTATTTTGAGAGACATTCATCAGTGTTGTGCTAGGGGATTTTGTGGAAATCACACCATTTTCTGGTGTCCTTCTTTGTCTTCCCGTGATCCTTCTTTTCCTATGGCTTGGATTGGTTTTCGGGAGACTGTTTGTTAGGGTCGTCTTTGTGATACTATGGTTGTTGTGGATTTGCAGACCCAAACTCCTGCTTGTTCTGGTGCTTAAATTTCTGCTCAATCTTAACGGCATATTGATAAGCAACATTGAGTGATGAGATGTCCAGAAAATCCATTTCAGTTTGGATGTATCTTTGTAGAGCCCCATGCTATTTCAGAACCAAATGTCATTAGGATTCTTTGATAACCATCTTGACACACAAGGTATGGAAGGTATTGGTGAACTCTGGAATTGCTTGGCCCCTCTCTTGTTGCAGTGTGGTCCATCTCATGTACTGGTCCTCATAGTTTCCAACAGGGTAATATTGTTCCTTTACCGCATCCACAAAAAAATCCCAAGTGGGCTCGGCCCCATATATTCTAGACTCCTATGTGGAAATTTTCTCCCAATAATATTCCCACAAATGTTTGAGCTGGAGGAGATATTTAAGGAGTACAAAGGTGATCTTTGCACTGTCGAAAAAATTATGAACAGAGAAATAACCTTCTAACATATTTAACCATTTGTCTAGGGCATCTACATCTATTTGACCTTCAAATACGGGAATATCAAAATTAACATGTACCTTGAAAGGAGAGGTGCTTCCAAAGTGGTTGTTCGATGAATATGTGCATGTTGCTATCGGCAAGCGTTGAAAGATGTGGGAAAAATTCTCCATCATTTTGTCCCTCTATCGCGTGAGAGCTTGCTCAAGCAACATATTGATAGGATCGTCTGCTCCGTCATTTTTATTTTCTTTTGCCATGGAGGGTTTCTTGGGTGTGCGAGAGCGATTGTCTTCAAGAGAGAAAATCTAGAGACCCAACTCTCTATACTCGGACCTCGCGGGGACATGCACTAAAAAAAATGATCAAGAGCAGCCTGCTCTAATACCAGTGATCCGGATTATTTTCGGCACAAAATGAGAGCGGAGATATAATAAAGAAATGCACAGAGATATCACATATATTCAATAATATAACAAAAATGTATCATAGATTTGACCATAAACACAGATATACAGTAATACATTATTTCTATTAATGAAAGAAATGTACAGAGACTGTAAAAATACAGAGTGAAAGACTCGCTAGAATGGTGGCAGCTTATCTCTGGGAAGAGATGTGACGTCTACTCGCATTCGCAAGAAGATGATCACAATGAGGCTATGAACACCTTTTTTCAATAAACAGGAATGCCAAAATCCCTAGACATCCAAAAACCTAACTCTAGAAGAGGAAGCGCCAAAAGTCATGTGGACCCCATTTGGGTAAGTTAGTACATCAACTTCCCAAGGTCGTAACTTTTGCATACGATCTCTGTTTTTGGTGTAAGATAGCTCATTGGAAAGGTATCATCGAGGAGATTCATTTTGGGGGCTCAATCATGCCTTTGGATATCACTATAAATATCGATCCTAGAAAACCTTCATTTAGGCCCTCAAAATGGCCCCATAAGTTAAAAACTGCTAAAAATAGTAAATTACCAAAATTGTCAAAAAATTGTTTTGAGCCAGTTGGAAAAGGTGGGTGGCCATCGATATCCACCTGGATCAATCCTCCCTACTTAGGAAGAAATGGTCTCCATTGTGTTGAGTGCCCAAAAGAGAGGGAAAAGTGTTTGTTGAATCTGCATCTTGATGAGTTGTTTGCCTTGTTGGAGAAGTTGTGTTGCTTAGCTTGTTGAAGGTTGTCACGAACATGTGGTTGTAAGGGTTGGACATTTTTAGCCAGTCTGGCTACATGAGATGCCTGTGTGCAGAAGGAATCTTTGCACTTTTATACAACCTTTTCGAGTTGCTTCTGTTGGATAGAAGGCGCTTGGGGTGAGGTTGTAGTGGTTGTAGTGTCCTTTTGTTCCCCTTTTGAGAAGATTGTGAAGAAGTTGAATTTTGCAGTATGAGATAGTACCTTGCAGCATTGTTTAGGTGGAACAATAGTTGGAATTGCCTCTAGTATTATGTAGATATGACCCCACAAAGTAACAAGGACACTACGAGGTCGAGACTCACAAACAACATGGCATCTCCACATATATGGTTGGCCTAAGAGGACATCACAGACATCCAGTAGGGCAACATCACATAATACCTCATCCTTTACGGGTTGGATGTCGTATCACAATCGACATTGTTGGCTGACACAGAGATATCGTCCTTGGCGAAGCCACCCAATGTTGTATGGTTGTGGGTGTGGTTTGTTCAACAATCCCAACTATTTGATGACCTTTGTTGAGATGAGGTTCTTCTGGCTTTCACTATCAACAATAAAATGAAATGGGGTCCCCTTCACCCACATCTATGAATGAAAAAGGTGCTCCCCCTCTTCAGGATCTATTGGTTCTTCTAGTTGAATTGTTGTGGTCGCGACAATAGCAGTGGGGTCTTCATTAATGATCTGTCCTTTACCACTATTTTCATAATCAACTTCTGAATTAGGGTTCGACGCCTTGTCTTTGATCTCAACCACTAATTATTGTTTTGAGCGAAATTTATTGGTGTTGTGCCATGGGATTTTGTGGAAATCTTACCATTTTCCGGTGTCCTTCTTTTTCTTCCCATGACCCTTCTTTTCCTATGGCTTGGACTAGTTTTCGGGAGACTGTTTGTTAGGTTCGTCTTTGTCATACTTTTCTTTTTGCAGATTTGCAGACCCGAACTCCCGTTTGTTCTGGTGCTTAAATTTCTGCTCGATTTTAACAACATATCGATAAGCAGCAGTGAGTGATGAGATGTCCAGAAAATCCATTTCAGTTTGGATGTATTTGTGTAGAGCCCCACGGGAATTCAGAACCAAATTTCATTCAAAGTATTTGATACCCATCTTGGTGCGCAAGTTATGGAAGGTATTGGTGAACTCTGGAACTGCTTGTCCCCTCTTTTGTCGCAGTGTGGTCCATCTCATGTACTGGTCCTCATAGTTTCCAACAGGGTAATATTGTTCCTTTGCCGCATCCAAAAAACAATCCCAAGTGGGCTCGGTCCCATATATTCCAAACTCCTCTGTGGACCTTTGCTCCTAGTAAGTTTCCCACCAATGTTTGACATGGAGGAGAGCTTTAAGAAGTGCAAAGGTGATATTTTCCATGTCGAAAAAATTATGAACAAAGAAATAACCTTCTAAAAGATTTAACCATTTGTCTAGGGAATCCGCATCTATCCGACCTTCAAATAGGGGAATATATAAATTAACCTATACCTTGAAAGGAGAGGTGCTTCCAAAGTGGTTGTTTTATGAAGATGTGCATGTTGCTATCGGCAGGCGTTGAAGGATGTGGGAAAAATTCTGCATCATTTCTTCCCTCTGTCACGTGAGAGATTTCTCAAGCAACAGATTGATAGGATCGTCTGCTCTGTCATTTTTCTTTTCTTCCACCATGGAGGGTTTGTTGGGCATGCGATCAAGAGAATCCTTCTCTGATACCCCTGATCCGGATTATTTTCAGCACAAAATGAGAGCAGAGATATAATAAAGATATGCACAGATATATCGCAAATATTCAATAATATAACAAAAATGTTTCAGATATGTGACCATAAACACAGATATACAGTAATACACGATTTTTGTTAATGAAAGAAATGTATAGAGACTGTAAAAATACAGAGTGAAAGACTCACTAGAATGGTGGTAGCTTATCTCTTAGAAGAGATGTGACGGCTACTCGCATTCGCAAGAAGATGATTACAATTAGGCTCTGAAGGCATTTTTACAATAAACAGGAATGCCAAAAACCATAGACATTCAAAAACCTAACCCTAGGAGAGGAAGCGCCAAAAGTCATGTGGGTCCCGTTTGGGTAAGTTAGTACATCAACTTTCTGGGGTCCTAACTTTTGCATACGATCTCCGTTTTAGGCGTATGATAGCTCGTTGGAAAAGTATCATCAAGAATATTTATTTTGGGGGATCAATCATGTCTTTGGCTATAATTGAGAAGCTCAATCTATAAAAAACCTTCATTTAGGCCCTCAAAATGGCCCCAGAAGTTAAAAACTACAAAAAATAGTAAATTGCCAAAATTGCAAGAAAATTATTTTGAGCCAGTTGGAAAAGGTGGGTGGCCACCAATATCCACCTGGAACAATACTCCCTCCTCAGGAAGAAATGATATCCATTGCATTGAGTGCCCGGAGGAGAGGGAAAAGTGTTTGTTGAATCTGCATCTTGATGAGATGCTTGCCTTCTTGGAGAAGTTGTGTTGCTTAACTTGTTGAAGGTTGTCACGAACATGTGGCTAGAAGGGTTGGACCTTTTTAAAAAATCTAGCTACATGAGATGTCTATGTGTAGAAGGAATCTTTGTGCTTTGCTGCAACATTTTCGAGTTGTTTTTGTTGGATAGAAGGTTCTTGGGGCGAGGTTGTAGTGCTTGCAATGTCATTTTGTTCCCCTTTTGAACATATTGTGAAGAAGTTGAATTTTGCAGTATGAGATATTACCTTGCTGCACTGTTTAGGTGGAACAATAGTTGGAACAACCTCTGGTATTCTGTAGAGATGACCCCCCAAAGTAACAATGACACTATGAGGTCGAGACTCATAAACAACATGGCGTCTCCATATATATGGTTGGCCCTAGAGGACATCACAGACATCCAGTGGGGAAACATCACATAATACCTCATCCTTGAAGGGTTGGATGTCGTATGACAATTGACACTGTTGGATGACACGGGGATCTCATCCTTGGTGAATCCATCCAATTTTGTATGGATGCGGGTGTGGTGTTTTCGACAATCCCAATTGTTTGACGGCCTCTGCTGAGATGAGGTTCTTATGGCTTCCGCTATCAACAATAAAATGCAGCGGGGTCCCCTTCACCCACATTTGTAAATGAAAAAGGTTCTTCCCCTCTTCAGGATATGTTGGTTGTTCTGGTTGAATTGTTGTGGTCACGACAATAGCAGTGGGGTTTGTGTCAATGATCTGTCCTTTACCAGTATTTTCATAATCAGCTTTCGAATCAAGGTTCTACTCCTTGTCTTTGATCTCGGCCACCAATGACTATTTTGAGAGACATTCATCGATATTGTTCTTGGGGCTTTTGTGGAAATCTCACCATTTTCCAGTGTCCTTCTATGTCTTCCCATGACCCTTCTTTTCCTGTCGCTTGGACTGGTTTTCGGGAGAGTATTTGTTAGGTTCGTCTTTGTCATACTTTCGTTGTTGCGTATTTGCAGACCCGAACTCTCGTTCTTTATGGTGCTTAAATTTCTTCTCGGTTTTAACATCATATCGATAAGAAGCATCGAGTGATGAGATGTCCAGAAAATCCATTTCAACTTGGATTTATCTGTGTAGAGCCCCACAGTATTTCAGAACCAAATGTTGTTTGGAGTCTTTGATTCCAAGCTTGGTGCGCAAGTTATGGAAGGTATTGGTGAACTCTGGAACTACTTGGCCCCTCTCTTGTCACAATGTGGTCCATCTCATGTACTGGTCATCATATTTGCCAACAGGGTAATACTGTTCCTTTACCTCATCCACAAAAAATCCCAAGTGGGCTTAGCCCCATATATTCCAGACTCCTCTATGGAACTTTTCTCCCAGTAATTTTCTCACCAATGTTTGACATGGGGGAGAGATTTAAGGAGTGTGAAGGTGATATTTTTCCTGTCGGAAAAATTATGAATAGAGAAATAACCTTCTAACAGATTGTGAAGAAGATGAATTTTGCAGTATGAGATACTACCTTGCGGCACTGTTTAGGTGGAACAATAGTTGGAACTACCTATAGTGTTCTGTAGAGATGACTCCCCAAAGTAACAATGACACTACGAGGTCGAGACTCATAATCATCATGACATATCCACATATATGGTTGGGCCAAGAGGACATCATAGACATCCAATGGGGAAACATCACATAATACCTCATCCTTGAAGGGTTGGTTGTCGTATGGCAATCGACACTATTGGTTGACACAGAGATCACATCCTTGGTGAAGCCACCCGATGTTGTATGGTTGCGGGTGTGGTGTTGTCGACAATCCCAACTGTTTGAAGAACTCTACTCAGATGAGGTTATTTTGGCTTCTGCTATCAATAATAAAATGTAGTTGGGTCCCCTTCACCCACATCTGTGAATGAAAAAGGTGCTCCCCCTCTTCAAGATCTGTTGGTTCTTCTGATTGAATTGTTGCGGTCATGACAATAGCAGTGGGGTCTACATCAATGATCTGTCCTTTACCAGTATTTTCATAATCATCTTCTAAATCAAGGTTCGGCTCCTTGTCTTTGATCTCGGCCACCAATGATTGTTTTGAGCGACATTCATCGGTGTTGTGCCAGGGGATTTTATGGAAATCGCACAATTTTTTGGTGTCCTTCTTTGTCTTCCCGTGAACCTTGTTTTCCTGTGGCTTGCACTGGTTTTCGGGAGACTGTTTGTTAGGGTCGTCTTTGTCATACTTTGGTTGTTGTGGATTTGCAGACCCAAACTCTCGTTTGTTCTGGTTCTTAAATTTATGCTCGATTTTAACATCATATCGATAAGCCTCCATGGGAAAGCCACACCATATGAAATGTGGAATACTTTGACGGATCTATTCCAAAATAGCAACGACCATAGGAAATTGGCACTCAAAGATAAACTCAGGAAGATCAAGATGGAGAAAGATGACTCCATTAAAAAATATCTCACGAAGTTTGTCCAATGTCAGGATGAGCTGGGGAGTGTGGGAATAACAGTCGCTTATGATGATTTCGTGAGCTTGGCTCTCTTAGGAATTCCCAAGAGTTGGCACAGTTATCAAAACTCTGTCAATGGAAGGGAAAAATTGCCAAATTGGGAACGACTATGGCCATATTTGGTGCAAGAGGAGTTCAGGTGGAACACCAGAGATGGATCTTCATCAAAGCATGATGATGAAGAGGATTATGCTTTGGCTACCAAGGMAAGGAAAGGGAAAGGGAAAAAATTCCATTCAAAATCCGAGTCTAAAGGCAAGAAGCTGGATTTGTCCAAAGTGAAGTGTTTTTATTGTCACGAACATGGGCATCTCACTACTAACTGTCTGCAGAAGAAGAAKAACAAGAAGGTTGTTGGAGTTGCAGCTGGTKAGGCCCTTGCCTCGTAATTTGAACTTGACTTCTCCTTGATCRCATGCATGGCATCAAGTGTATTGGTATTAGTGTGGTATTTGGATAGTGGCRCTTCCTTCCACATGACGGGAAATAAGGAGCTTTTCAGTGACTTGGAGGAGAAAGATCTCAAAATRCGTATAGAAATGGGCGACGATGGACAATACAGTGYGACTGGAATTGGTACCATTACCTTTCAAAGGGAKTCAAGTAAACCATTTMAATTGAAAGATGTTATGCATGTTTCRGGTCTTAAGAAAAACTTGGTCTCAKTCGCAATGTTGAAGGATAGAGGCTATGACATTGTTTTCAGTGATGGAAAAGATTTTCTGCGACATAAAACAACSGGTCAAGTCAAGAAGATATGGATTTGAGTTAAGAATATTTACAATATGGAGGTATATGGATGCACTGCCATGATGGGCAAGGTAGAAAAAGTGGTGAGTCGGGATGAGGGTGAATTATGGTACAGRAAATTGGGCCATCTTCATCATGGAGCCTTGAAAATCATGTAGCAAATATCTACTGGACTTCCAATGGGAACACTTGCTCAGTTAGATCAGTGCAAGGGTTTCACCATGGGGAAGTATGTAAATTTCACCTTTCATAAAGAGGAKAATCATGCTTCGGTGATCCTAAAGAGAATTCACACAGACATGTGTGGACCATTCTCGATTGCTTCAATAGMAAAACATAAGTATTATGTTATTTTTGTTGATGACTTTTCTCGTAAATGTTGGATCTTCTTCATGCAGAAGAAGGATCAAACATTCTCAAAGTTCTATGAGTTTAAAGCATCGATGGAGAAAGAKTCAAGGAAGTAAGTGAAGGCTCTGAGGAGCGATAATGGTGGAGAATACATCTCTAATGAATTCAAAGAATTCTRCARCAAAGAAGGAATTCGAAGAGAACTCACARCACCTCATAAACCACGSAAAAATGGGGTCACAGAGAGGAATAAAAGAACGATCGTGGGTGCARCACGAACGATGTTGCATGATCAGGGCCTACCAATGCACTTGTGGGTGGAAGCATGAAACACTACGGTTTATGTGAAAAACCGTTGTCCTCATAGAGTACTTGGCATGAGTACACCTAAAGAAKCTTTCACTGGTAAGAAACCTGATGTTTCTCATTTTAMGATTTTTGGCTCATTTGTTTATGTGCATGTGACCAAGAACGCYAGGAAGAAGCTAGAGCCAACTGCTGAAGTTGGGATATTTGTGGGGTACACAGAAACACCCCATAATTATCATGTGTATTATTCCTAAYAGTAAGATGATTGTTATGCGATGGGATATAAAATTTGATGAGGGGAAATCCATGCGGTTGTTGCTTGAGAGGGAGATAGACTTGCATGCAKAGGAGGAACTGTCRATTCCCAAAGATGAGTCTCAAGATGTGGATCAGCCACATGAGGAGGTTCATGGAGTGGAGGAATCCACTCATGTAKAGCCATCCATCAGAAATGGMAGAAAGTGCACAACAAAAGCTGATAGATTGAGATTAGATGTTTCATAGAATATAGGAGCCCCTAMTCAAAAATATTCTATATTCTATATTCAAAAATAGTGCATGGGAAATTGTCCCAAGTGCAATGGTGGAGGAGTATGACTCCATTGTCAAAAATAGTGCATGGGAAATTGTCCCAAGACCAGTCGACAAATCAGTGGTAGGTTCGATATGGATCTACAAGGTAAAGAAAGTTGTTGATGGGAGTGTGGAGAAATACAAGGCTAGATTTGTGGCCCAGGGATTCTCACAGATCGAGGGGTTAGATTATGAAGAAACCTTTGCACCTATCGCACGGTATTCTTCCATAAGATCTATCTTTTCACTCTCAGCACAGTTGGGTTGGCGCATTCATTAGATGGATGTAAAAACTGTGTTTCTCAATGGGATCATTGAGGAAGAAGTGTACATAGAGCAGCCTGAAGGATTTGAGATCTTCAGCAGTGATTCACATGTGTGCCGACTCAAGAGAGCGTTGTATGGGTTGAAGCAAGCACCCCGTGCTTGGTACACTCGGATAGATAGCTATTTCACCAGACTGGGCTTCACCAAAAGTGAAGCGGATGCAAACCTATACCAAATTGTGGTGGAAGGTAAGATTTTAATCATTTTTCTTTATGCTGATGATTTAATATTAACTGGTGATGAAAAGCTGATACACTCATGCAAGGAGGACCTTGCAAAGGAGTTCGAGATGAAGGATATGGGCCTCCTTAATTATTTCCTTGGATTGGAAATATGGCAGCGAGATGGTGAACGTTTTGTGTCTCAAGGCAAGTATGAAAGGGAGATACTGGGTAAGTTTCACATGGAGCGCTGCAAACCCATGGATACTCCTCTTCCAGTAAACTGGAGGAAAGAGGACGCTACTTCTGGAGAGGTAGTGGATGCTATTGTCTATCAACATTTAGTGGGTTCGCTAATGTATCTAGTGAACACGAGACCATACATTTGCTATGTGGTTAACCAGCTGAGTCAAGCGATGGTTAAGCCTACCAATCTCTTTTGGAAGGTGGGTAAGCATGTCCTAAAATACCTGAGGGGAACATCTGAGTATGGATTATGGTACAGATAGATGGATGAGGTGAAGTTGCATGGTTTCACGGATGAAGATTGGGTGGGCAACCTAATGGACAAAAAGAGCACATCAGGGGGGATATTTAGTATCGGATGTACAGTTGTTTCTTGGTACAGCAGAAAGCAGAGATCTGTGGCACTCAGTTCAGCGGAAGTGGAATACATGGCAGTGAGTCAAGATGCAAGTGAGACTATCTGGATGAGAAAAATCTTGGTTGGTTTGTTTGGTTCTCATTTAGATCCTACTGTGATTCATTGTGATAATCAAAGTTGCATTAAACTCTCGATTAATCATGTGTTTCACGATAGATCTAAGTATATAGATATCTGGTATCATCATATCAGAGATTGTGTGCAGCGGAAGATTATGTTTCTTCAGTACATTCCTATGAAATATCATGATGCAGACATTCTGACGAAGGCGCTCACCAGGAGCAAATTCGAATAATATAGAGACAGGATCAAGGTGAAGGATAATCCCTTTCTTGTTGAGAGGGAGTGTTGAGATTCAACAAGAAGATCCTAGTGAAAATTATGCACCTACACTACGATGGAGCCTTAGTCTATTTTTAGGTGGAAGTCTATTTTTAGATGATGAGAAAATTCTATTTATAGATGATGTCTATTTATAGATGGTGAGAGGATTCTATTTATTGATGTATGTCGACTATTATTATCCCTTAATAATAGTTGGACAATAAATAATTAGTCTATTCTCAATGAGAACTTGGAAATAGTTAATTGAAGTGGCAAATTAGTTCGCTATAGGAAATTTGAGTTCAAAGGTTGACTGGTGGGAAATGCAAGTCGAATTAGTTGTAACTGGGTGATTTGAAGTTGTAACAGAGTTATATGTGTAGTTATGTGAGTTGTAAAGTAGTTTAACTCAGTTAAGTGAGTTAAGCTCATTTGTACTAGTTGTAACTGAACTTACACTAGTGAGATATCAGTGAATTAATTATTAATTAATTCACAATCAGTGGTCTCACATGCAATTGAAGATTTACCATTGTTAACTACATGCATGTCAGATATAGTGGAGACCCAATTGAGATAATAGGTGAAAGGGACAGGTTGACTATCATTTGTGACTTTAGTGGGTGCACTCATGCAACCACACACACTTTGGATGTGCCAATGAGGAATGTGCAGCCTAGGCAAGAGGAATTCATTCATTGCAGGGATTTCCATAAGCAGGGATTGCGCAGAGGAGGCAGGTTGTCTGGAAGCAGTAAATTGGCACATGAATTTGTCAATTTTTGTATGACAGTGTGAGACGATTGTATATTGTACTGAGAGCTCTTGGATTATATTTTTGTATGAGATTGTTTCATGATCCATGATATATACATAGTATATGATAGTGGGGTTTTTAGCTTTATGCTTTCCCAGAAAAACATTTGTGTTATGTGTGATTGATCTTTCTTCTTGATATTGCAATTGGCGATCGTGTTTTAAATTCCACAAGAATATTTGTAGAAGTGATTATGTATTTAACAATGGCATATAATTGTTAGATCAGGAGAATCCAAGCAATACATAATTTGTATTAAAATTTCTACACGTATGTCGCGTGAGAGCTTGCTCAAGCAACAGATTGATAGGATCCTCTGCTCTGTCATTTTTATTTTCTTCCGCCATGGAGGGTTTATTAGGCATGCAAGTGTGATTGTATTCAAGAGAGAAAATATCGAGACCCAACTTGCTATACTTGGACCTCGTCGGGGACATGCACTGAAAAAAATGATCAAGAGCAGCCTGCTCTAATACCACTGATCTGGATTATTTTCAGCACGAAATGAGAGTGGCGATATAATAAAGAAATGCACAGAGATATCCCATATATTAAATAATATAACAGAAATGTATCAAAGATGTGACCATAAACACAGATATAAAGTAATACACGATTTCTATTAATGAAATAAATGTACAGAGACTGTAAAAATACAGAGTGAAAGACTCGCTAGAATGGTGGTGGCTTATCTCTGAGAAGAGATGTGACGGCTACTTGCATTCGAAAGAAGATGATTACAATGAGGCTCTAAAGGAATTTTTACAATAAACAGGAATTCAAAAAACCATAGACATCCAAAAACCTAACCCTAGGAGAGAAAGCGCCAAAAGTCATGTGGGCCCCGTTTGGGTAAGTTAGTACATCAACTTCCCAGGGTCGTAACTTTTGCATACGATCTTAGTTTTAGGCGTATGATAGACCGTTGGAAAGGTATCGTCGAGGAGATTCATTTTGAAGGATAAACCATGCCTTTGGTTATCACTTTTAATCTCAATCCTGAAAAACCTTCATTTAGGTCCTCAAAATGGCCCCAAAAGTTAAAAACTGCTAAAAATAGTAAATTACCAAAATTGACAGAAAACTTTTTTGAGCCAGTTGGAAAAGGTAGGTGGCCACCGATATCCACTTGGATCAATCCTCCCTCCTTAGGAAGCAATGGTATCCATTGCATTGAGTGCCTGGAGGAGAGGGTAAAGCATTTGTTGAATCTGCATCTTGATGAGTTGCTTGCCTTGTTGGAGAAGTTGTGTTTCTTAGCTTGTTGAAGGTTGTCACGAACATGTGGCTGGAAGGGTTGGAAATTTTTAACAAGTCTGGCTACAAGAGATGCATGTGTGTAGAAGGAATATTTGTGCTTTGTTGCAACCTTTTCGAACCTCTTATGTTGGATAGAAGGTGCTTGGAACAAGGTTGTAGTGGTTGCAGTGTCCTTATGTTCCTATTTTGAACAGATTGTGAAGAAGATAAATTTTGCAATATGAGATACTACCTTGCGGCATTGTTTAGGTGGAACAATAGTTGGAACTACCTATGGTATTTTGTAGAGATGACCCCCCAAAGTATCAATGCCACTATGGGGTTGAGACTCATAAACAACATGGCGTCTCCACATATATGGTTGTCCCTAGAGGACATCACAGACATCTAGTGGAGCAACATCACATAATACCTAATCCTTGAAGGGTTGGATGTTGTATGACAATCGACATTGTTGGTTGACACGAAGATCTCGTCCTTGGTGAAGCCACCTGATGTTGTATGGTTGTGGGTGTGGTGTTGTCGACAATCCCAACTGTTTGATGACCTCTGTTGAGATGAGGTTCTTCAGGCTTCCGCTATCAACAATAAAATGCAGCGAGGTCCCCTTCACCCACATCTATGAATGAAAAAGGATCTCTCTCTCTTCAAGATATATTGGTTCTTCTAGTTGAATTGTTGTGGTGGCAACAATAGTAGTGGGGTCTGCATCAATGATCTATCATTTACCAGTATTTTCATAATCAGATTCTGAATCAGGGTTCGGTTGCTTGTCTTTGATCTTGGCCACCAATGACTATTTTGAGTGACATTCATCGGTGTTGTGCCAGGGGATTTTGTGGAAATCGCACCATTTTTCGATGTCCTTCTTTGTCTTCCCGTGACCCTTATTTTCTTATGGCTTGGACTGGTTTTTGGGAGACTATTTGTTAGGATCATCTTTGTCATACTTTGGTTGTTGCGGATTTGCAGACCCAAACTCCCATTTTTTCTGGTGCTTAAAATTCTGCTCGATTTTAACAACATATCGATAAGCAGCACCAAGTGATGAGATGTCCAGAAAATCCATTTCAGTATGGATGTATCTGTGTAGAGCCCCACAGTATTTCATAACCAAATGTTGTTCAGAGTCTTTGATACCCATCTTGGTGTGTAAGGTATGGAAGGTATTGGTGAAATATGGAACTGCTTGGCCCCTCTCTTGCCACAGTGTGGTTAATCTCATGTATTGGTCCTCATAGTTTCCAATAGAGTAATATTGTTCCTTTATCGCATCCACAAAAAATCCCCAAGTGTGCTCGGCCCCATATATTCCAAAATCCTTTGTGGAACTTTGCTCCTAGTAAGTTTCCCGCCAATGTTTGACATGGGGGAGAGCTTTAAGGAGTGTGAAGGTGATCTTTTCCCTGTCGGGAAAATTTTGAACAGAGAAATAACCTTCTAACATATTTAACCATTTGTCTAAGCAATCCGCATTTATCTGACCTTCAAATACGGGAATATCAAAATTAACTTGTACCTTGAAATGATAGGTTCTTCCAAAGTGGTTGTTTGATGAAGATGCACATGTTGCTATCGACAGGCGTTGAAGGATGTGGGAAAAATTCTCTGTCATTTCGTCCCTCCGTCGCGTGAGATCTTGCTTAAGCAACAGATCGATAGGATCGTTTGCACCGTTGTTTTTATTTTCTTCCGCCATGGAGGGTTTCTTGGGCATGCGAGAGATATTGTCTTCAAGAGAGACAATATCGAGACCCAACTTGGTATACTTGGAACTCGTCGAGGACATGCACTAAAAAAAATGATCAAGAGCAGCCTGCTCTAATACCACTGATACGGATTATTTTCAGCACGAATTGAGAGCAGAGATATAATAAATAAATGCACAGAGATATCACATATATTCAATAATATAACAGAAATGTATCAGAGATGTGACCATAAACACATATGTTCAGTAATACACGATTTTTATTAATGAAAGAAATGTACAGAGACTGTAAAAATACAGAGTGAAAGACTCGCTAGAATGGTAGCAGTTTATCTCTGAGAAGAGATGTGATGGCTACTCGCATTTGCAAGAAGATGATTACAATGAGGCTATTGTTGCACAACTCAGAGGGGGGGTGAATCAGTTGTCACCGTGCTTAAACAATTATGCTTATTTTAAATTCTTTGAAGAGCACTTAATGATGATCACAATAATGCA
>ML816397.1:92409-106599 GCA_009831015.1 Picea engelmannii | reverse complement strand
GAACTACTGACTCTGAAACTACTACTTCTATTTTCCAAAGAGAAGGAAATACTTCACCTCCAAATATATGGTGATTCTATGAATGTCATCATCTGGGAAAGAAAACTTCAGCAGTGTCACAATATTTTTCTTCTCCCTATTTTGGAGTACATATTTTGTTTGCTGGAATAATTTGATGCCGTGGTTATCTCCCTTGTCTACATGAACAGGAACGTGGTAGCAGATGCCTTGTCAAAAGCAAGACTACTTCTAACTTTGGGTCAATGGCACATCACAGAATTCAAGGAGGAAGAAACTCATGCCTTCTATCACCGACCTTTTATAGAAGCTCCAGGATAGCCACATGATTGATACTTTTTCTTCTCTCTCTTATTATATAGTCACTTGGACGACGCAATTTGGTCACAGGGTGATCCATATCCGCAATTTTCAGTAGATGATAATCCACTACAGTGCAAATTTTAGACAATTGAAAATAGATTACCAGTCTGTAATTATGCTCCTTCCTGAAGCTCTTCATACATGCACATTTAAGGCTTTAAATTTACAGTTTATTTCCTACCTTGTTTTGGGTGATGCAAATATAGGCTTTCAGTTACACAAATGAATATTTGCTCTTAAAAAGCCTCTTTTGTGGCCTCTTTTCGGGCCAGGGTAGAGGAATTACACTCTTTGTCCATATTACACACAAGGGGCGTGTTGTGCTCCTAGAAGCACCTACAAAAGGTATTTTTCTCTCTCTCGATGAATAAGATTACTCTTTTTTTTTAGAAAAAAAAACAAAATACAAAGAGCCTAGTATCCTAAATGTCAAATTATTTCTACAGAAACATTGATGTAAAGCATTTGTTTTGACAGAAGTGTAGAATGGTACAATAGGAAGGGGATCTTACTAATATCTATTTTCAATAATAACATTGTTGACTAAAAGTGTAAAAGATCCTTGTAAGTGAAATTGTTGAAGTTGGGTCAATGTTTGACTAATATTATTTTGATATTGTTAGAAGGATGTTTCTGTTAATTTCTTGAATATTCTTTGCAATTGTGGGTTCTATAAATAACAAGTGATCTTTGTGTTGGTGGTTTCTAGCATGCATTTTTAGCTATCTTTATTGAAGTATGCTTTGTTTTCTTGACAATGAGTACATCTATCCAATAGATCTTATATAAGAAAAGATGTTGGTAGAAATTGGTGCAAAAAAATTCAAAATGTGGTAGGAATTTTTTTTTTTACACTTAACACAATTTCAACCTATATGCAAATTTAGTATTTGTTAAAAACATATGAGATTTTATATCTAGGGAAAAGTTGGAATTCTCTCAAATAGACTAAATCGAAGAGGATATTATTTGCAAAAAAAACATCACTTGAATGGTGCCACGAGAAAGAGTTTGTAGTTTATGTTCGCTAACATCATCATCTAACACATGGATACAAATGTTTTGTCCATTACACACGATACACGTTCCTTTTGGACCATGTTGAACTACATTCTTGAATAGAAACATTGGGGAAATTTGGGAAGCTAATTGTTTTTTCACTTGAGAATAAAATTCCTTGTAAGAATAATTAAGCTGTAACTGAAAAGGTAAAGAAGAAAAAAATATTTGTTATTCTTGGGAAATACTATTGAATAGATTGTTAAATTAAAAACAAAAGAGTTTACTAAAATGCAAGCTATGCTAACCTATTTGAGAGGACATAATACTTATTGTTGCTTTGTTATGTTTTAGTTGTCCATCTTTGAGGAACAATGCATATTGGTTTTCATTCTAACGAAAAAATGTCATAATAACATCAATGGATCCAAATGGATATGCTACTTATGGTGCAATTAATGTAGCTATTGTTGTGTCTGGTGAATGCTAAATGCTTGTGCAAACTTTTTCAATTTGCTTAATTGGTGTGCCTATGTTCAATACAATGCAATATTAAATGTCTCCTCGATCAAAGGAGGTTCTATGTTGAAGGCCAGGGTTTATAATATGAAAACTTATTCGAGGTGTCAAGTAAGGAACACATTCTAGAATCAAATCATTGCAACATTTACTATTAAATCACTTGTCCATGTTTGTCAATGAGATCAACATGGACGAGTTCCATTTTCATTGGGGAGTTAATACTTTTTCTACATATTGGACCATAAATAACTAACACATCACACTTGTGTTGGAAATATTGTTTTCATTAATGTCAAAGAAAATGGGAGCCTATAGAAGTCCAAGATAAAGATTGCAAGATGGGGATTGTTGGAAATATTATTTTTGGATTTTTTATGCTTATTTTGGATACCCTATCTTTGAATTCCTTTTTACTATGAATACATAGCTCAAATGGGAGTATAGGATATATGGTTGAAAATTTTATTCTAATACCTTTCCAATGGTAGATGGAACTCCCTCTAAATCCATAGGAATGAGGAGATATGAAATATTCTGTCAGGACAACCCAACCAGAAAGTACAATTCATCCCAACCAGTGTTTACATGGCCCCATAAGAGAATGAAAAAACACTATAAATAAAATATAGATGTGTGAATTTGAAGAATATACAAACAAGAAGAACACACACAAGTTTTCTTAGAATTTTAAAGGTGCACTATGAAGGACTAATGTCTATGATTCTACAAAGTGCATTGTTTTGATGTTGTGATGTTGCATTTTGTAATTATATTCTGGGAATGATGTTATGTGGCTCACTAGGGAATGCAGGTTAAATATGACTAGGGTTTGAAGCTATGTGTGGGGAATGAAGCAAGGAGAGGTGTTTGATAACGAAATTTAAGGGTACAACGATGCTATGAAATACATGAAGTATGAAGCATGTAGGTGAACTCGTAATTACTCTATGTATGAAGATATTATATTGTTTCATATACAGGTCTTACAACTAAGGAGATTGGTGTATCTAGTAGGTTGGTGCCTACACAATATCTTGTTGAGTTGGTGCTCAGCTGAAGAGTTTGGTATCTCTAGTAGGTTGGTGCCTACAATATTTGTAATAGTAAGTTTGTTCCTACATACATTTATAAAGATAAATTTTTGTGGTTTTCTCCCACAAGGGTTTCCAAATTAAACTCTATGTACTGTGACTTGATTTTACATGCATTTATTATTTTAAAGTTAATGAATGATTGATGAATTCTCATTTAAAATAAATTTTTATTATACTGATTCACCCCCCCCTCTTAGTATAATCATAAGTTCAACAATTAGTATCAGAGCAGGTTCCTTTGGAAACAATCTAACCGCTAGAAGGAAAATTGTCAGGAGAACACATGGATAGTCAAGAAGAATTCCTCTTCATGACCATGGATGCAAATTCTACTGATACATAAAATGAATACAATCAAAATTAAAATGAGATTAAGAAGAAGAATACATTGATGGGGAAGTGAATATTGAAGCAAAACTCGTTAGTGGCTTAGAAGAAATAGACAGACTTAGGGGAAAGTATAAAAATCAGAAATATGAAAAGAAGGATCATGATCTTGATGAAACAAAAAAAACAATTATCATCCTAAAGACTCAAATAGAAGTGGAAAAAAGGATAGAAGAAGTGCTAAGAAGCCAATTGAAATAAAAGGAAGAAAATTGCGAGAAACTAGAGGTTGAAGTTGTTTCCTTAAGAAAGGAATTAGAGAAAACAACTAATTAGTTGAGTAGAAACTTGAAGTTTGGAAAAAGTATTTAAATTTTAGATAATATTCTCAGTTTCTAGAGGTCACCATTCATCAATACAGGTCTAAGTTACAAAAAAAAACAAAAGGCCCCCAAGGGAGATGCAAGCGCTAAGGTCACAAATCCATCAGAAAAGGAAAATGAAGAAAATCCTAAAAGCAATGCTTATATTCTCAAAGGCTCCATAAACAATGAAAGAAGCAACATGAAAGGAAATGATGATCAACATAAACCTGATTCTTCTCACAAAAACAACAAGAATGAGTTTAGAAGAGTTGTTCCACCAAGAAGGCCTTTCACAACCCGATACCAAAATCTTTTTTTTGGCTATTGTTTTTCTTGCGATAATTTTGGTCATAAAGAACTAGTTTGTAGAGCTTATGAAAGAAGTGATAATGTGAGAGATGGAAATATAGGCTCTTATAAGACTTCAAAAAATGATTATGTGAGAAATAAAACCAACATTTATCATGGTTTTGTTAATAGAAACTACAATTCATTTGCTCCCCTACTTGATTACAATATTGAATGTTATAAGTGGAATAACTATGGGCACATGACACATGACTGTAGAAGCAACATAATAAAGTCTCCTAAACAAATAAGGAAGAAGATGTTCTTTCCAAGAAAAGATAAGAATACAAAAAGGTGTGGAAAAGGAAGCAAGAAGAACCAAAGAAGGAAGAATGTGGACTTGCAATGTATGCTCAAGACAAAGGAAGCCAATGGTACATTGATAGTGAATGCTAAAAACACATGACATGAGATCATAACAACTTTCTCACCCTAAAGGAAGACAAAAGAGGGAGTGCTACCTTTAGGGATAATGCTTCTGCAAGGATAGTTGGAAAAGGTACTGTTAGTATTGATAATGGAAAGACTAAAACACATAATGGATTGTATGTTGAAGGGTTATAACACAATATTCTAAGTGTCAATCAAATGTGCGATCAAGGTTACAACTTCACATTTCATTCTAAATGATGTGAGGTAAGGAAAGCAGGTTCAAGAAGATTAGTGGAAAATGCAAATAGAATCATGAACAATGTATACGTTCTTGATGAATTCAAAGGAGAAAAATGATGTATGGTACAAGTAAACGAAAGTTCGTTATGGCATAGAAGGATGGGTCATATAAAATTTGACAATCTAGTAAAACTCAATACACAAGCAATGCAAGATATACCAAGGAACTCAAAACCTACAGACACTATTTGCAAGCCATGTCAGCATGAGAAGAAAACAAGAGTTAGTTTCAATAAAAAGGAGTACTCAACATCAAATCCATTGGAAATTGTACACACATACCTCTACGGGTCAACAAGAACATAAAGTTTAAAATGTGAGAGCTATTTTATGTTGCTTATTTATTATTACACAAGAATGACATGGGTTAAATTTCTTAAAGAAAAATCTAAAGCATTTGAGAAGTTTAAATCTTTCAAATCCCTAGTTGAAAATGAGACTAATTTAAAAATCAAGTGCTTAAAATCAGATAGAGGAGACAAGTTTACCTCCTATGAATTTGATGAATTATTTGAGAATCATGGAATCAAGAGACATTTTTTGATAGAAAGGATTCCATAGAAAAATGGAATTGTAGAAAGGAAGAACAAAACTGTACAAGAAATGACTAGAACACTGTTGAATGAAGCTAAACTACCATACACCTTTTGGAGAGAAGCAGTCAGCACAACGATCTACATTTTGAATAGAGAACAAATTAGAGAGAACAACAACAAGACACCTTATGAATTATGGAAAGGTAGACTAGCTACAGTAAAATATTTCATAGTATTTGGGAGCAAGTGCTATATAAAGAGAAACAAAGATAATTTATGCAAGTTTGATTCCAGATTAGAAGAAGGTATCTTTCTTGGTTATGCATAGGGAAGCAAGGCCTACAAATGATACAATAAAAGGATGCGTAAGGTTTTAGATAGTATTGATGTAAGAGTGGATGAAGAAATACCTCAAAAGGAAAAGTCCAAGGGAGACAATCTATAGAGAATGAGACAAGGAAGAAGAAAATAAATAATAAAAAGAAATAGAATTCCAAGATCCAAAGACACCATCCAAATCTGTTCAAAGGCATATTCATAAAATCAGATTCTTGGTGATATAGATACATGAGTTTAGACTAGAAGAAGATTGAACTTTATTTGCTATCTAAAATAAATCCTAAGAACTTTGCACAAGATAGAAAAGATAAGCATTGTGTTAATTCTATGAAAGAATAACTAAATCATATTGAGAAGAATAAGACATGGGGACTTGTGCCCATACCAAAACACAAGAATGGGATTGACACCAAATGGGTCTTCAAAAAGAAATTGGATGAAGATGGAAAAGTAGTAAGAAATAAAGAAATATTAGTTTGTAAATGGTATGCTCAAGTTGAGGGTATTAACTTTGAAGAAACCTTTGTTCTAGTTGCAATATTATAATCAATCAGAATGTTTTTGGCATTTGCGTGTTTCAAGAACTTCAAAGTCTATCAAGTGGAAGTCAAGTCAACCTTTTTAAATGGAATTTTAGAAGAAGAAGTACATATTGAACATCCAAAACAATTTCAATTATCAGAAAACAAATATCATGTATGCAGACTGAAGAAATCACTCTATGGACTAAATTAATCTCCCAAAGCTTGGTATTCAAGACTCGACAAATACCTATAACAACAAGGTAGAGAACACTATTTACTTCAAAACAGACATTGAAAATCTATTAATCACCGTGGTTTATGTGGATGATATCATATTTGAAAGTAATGATGATAGAATAATCCAAAAGTTTGAAGAAGAAATGAAAATAGAATTTGAGATGTCCATGCTTGGATAATTGTTATTATTTCTATGCATATTTATCAATCTAGCAAAGGCATATTCATTTCTAGACCAAGTATATCAAGGAAATGTTGAATAAATTCAGAATGGAAGAGTTTTCACCTGTTAGTACACCTATGATCATAGGATGTAAGATGAGAAATGATGATGAATCTCCAGAAGAAAATCAAACACTATACATGTCAATGATTAACAACCTACTATATGTGACAACATCGAGGCCATACATAATGCATGCAGTAGGATTGGTTGCAAGATTTCAATCTACAACAAAGGAGACACATGTGCAAGAAGTAAAAAGAATATTCAAATATCTAAAGGGAACATTGGACTTTGACTTGCAGTATTCAATAAGTAAGGAATTCACTCTAACAAATTATACAAATGCAAATTGGGAAATAAGTATTGATGACAATAAAAGCACGAGTGGGGGAGAATTATTTCTAGGAAACTATCAAGTATCATGGTTGAGAAAAAAGCAAAAATCAATCTCTCTATCCATGGAAGAAGCTGAATATGTTGCAAAGACAATATGTTTCACATAATTTCTCTGGATGAAACGAACACTAAAGGATACCAAGGTAGAATATGATTAGCCAATCTCAGTCATTTGCAACAATAAAAGTGCAATCAACATTTCAAAGAGTCCTATTATGCACTAAAAAACAAAGCATATTCCCATCAAGTACCCCTTCCCAAAGACACATTTGAATATCTCATACAAAATCTTGGAATGATTTCCCTCTCATTTCATTAGTAAAGGGAAGCATAAGATCAGGGGGAACATCCCTTTTCCATTGATGTCAAAGGGGGATAAGTTGCAGACAGAGGAAGAACTACAGAAATAAGGAGAGTTGTAGATAGGGGGAGTATTACATAATTGACTAAGGGTTTCCATCAATGAAGGAGTTTGCTGGAAATCTTGTTTTCACTGATGACAAAGACAGAGGGAGCCTATAGATGTCCAAGATAAATATTGCAAGATGGAGATTGTTGGAAATGTTGTTTTTAGATTTTTGATGCTCTGTTTGGATACCCTATATTTGAAGTCATTTTTACTATGAATACCTAGCTCAAATTGGAGCATAAGATATATGGTTGAAAATATTATTCTAATACCTTTCCAATGGTATATGGAACTCCCTCTAACTCCATAGGAATGAGGAGATATGAAAGATTTTTTCAGGACAACCCCGACCATAATGTATAGGTCAACCCAACCAATTTTTACAAGCCAACCCCATAAGTGAATGCATAAACACTATAAATACATGATAGATGTGTGCATTTGGAGAGAATCCAAGCAAGAAGAGAAAGTACAAGTGTGCATAAGAGATATGAGGTGTGCAAGAGGAGTTGGGGAGTATTCTTGGGGTCTAAAGGTGCACAAGAGGAGTTTTCTTGGAATTTTAAGGGTGCACTATGAAGGACTAAGGTCCATGATGATACAAAGTGTGTTGTTTCCAGGTTGTTATGCTGCAGTCTCGAATTATATTCTAGGAATGATTCTATGAGTCTCACTAGGGCACGAGGGCTAAATTTGACTAGGGTTTGAAGCTATGTCTAGGGTATGAAGCAAGGAGAGGTGCCCGAGAACGGAATTTACGGGTATGATTGATCTGAAAATACCAAATGAGTTATGATACCAAATTGATTTGAAATATCAACAAACTCTTATACCAATTCAGCCCGAAAGTCCTTAGATATCAATTAGTTCATAAATACACATAAACATCCGACCAAATTTGGGAAATTGCATATCGAATTGACTATTTGAAAAATATCATGTGAATGTATTACTTATCTATAAACTTCATTAATTGATAAATATAACTTGCAGAGATAATGAGTACCAAAATAGAGAGAAATAAACCGCACTTATTAATTCTCAAAATGCCAAAATTACAATAAATGGCCTTATAATGCCAAATTTGATGTCACTCTTCAATTATGCTACTCAATCCCAGAAACAAAGGCCATTACAGAATTCCTCACCAAATTCTGAGAAAAATGAGTATACTGTGTTCGAAACTAGTGCTTAAAGACCCCTTTTTGCATGCATAACAAGACTATCGGTCTCATACATGACAAATTGGACTAAGAATTTTCATACATAGATTTTTTTACATAAATTAGACATCACTATCAGATTCCTTTCAAAATTATGAGAAAAATGAGTATAAGCACCCTATACTTCCCTCAAAGAACTTTATGGCATGCAAAATGAGACAAACCCAAAAGAGGGACACCTATTGCACACAAAACGAGGTAAAATTATGAATTTGGCACAAAGTTCTATGAAATCCCTCTCTTTGGAATGAATTTCCATCTCTCGGGCATTGGTTTTTGTGCCCATTAAATAGGCTTAGGTCGACTAAAACACCAACCGAAATCTTGGGCTTCATTTGTTTTAATATAAATCTAATATTTAATGTGAGTTATAACAACTAACATGCATGGCGTATTGGTAGGAGGCTCGTGGTTAATACTAAGGAATATTCTTTGGAATATTCAAATATTCATCTCTATTCCATTCGACCTCCAAAAAATTTTGATTCTCCCTTAGACATTATTGGCCAATCAAAGAGTGCCATGTGGCACTCTTTGATTGGTCCACATGTCATGCTTTCAATGGTTCACTTGTCTTCCACCTATACCTATATGAATATCCCACTTGGCTTCCAACTATACTTTCCACATCATCATACAAATGCCACGTCATCCAAACGAATGACATGTGACACGTTTTTATTGGTCCACATGGACGCTAAAAAATGTCATTTTTGGGTGACACATGTCAACCTGTCGTGCTGCCACATCACCATGTTAATATTAGCATGACATCACATGTCAGTTGTATGGACCTATACGACATGCCACGTGGCATCATGTGGGCTTTCCATGTGTCACCGCTTTGACTTTTTCCTTGTTTTGATCAAACTTTGATCAACCATAAATTTTGCATACAAACTCTATTTGAGGCGATTTTTTTGTCGTTGGAAAGATATTGCTGAGATCTATGGAATGAAGTAGTTTTCAGGAGCATTTGAGAATATCATTTTTTCAACATTTTGGATTTTCCTGGACATCTTTTGAGCATTATAGATCCTCCTAGATCAATGGTGATGCTATGAAATGCATGAAGTATGAAGCGTGCAGGTGAAGTCAAAAGTAATATTTTTATGAAGATCTTAGATTGATTCCTATATAGGTCTTATTGAGTTGGTGCTCAATCGAGGAGATTGGTGTCTCTAGTAGGTTGGTTCCTACACAATTTCTTGGTAAGTTGGTGCTTAGCTGAAGAGATTGGTGTCTCTAGTAGGTTGGTGCCTACAAGATTTGTAACGGTAAGTTGGTTCCTACATACATTTATAAAGATAATTTTTTGTGGTTTTCTCCCACAAGGGTTTCCAAATTAAACTCTGTGTACTTTGATTTGAGTTTACATGCATTTACTACTTTAAAGTTAATGAATGATTGATGAATTATCATCTAAAGTAAAAAGTATCTTATACTAATTCATCCCCCCCTCTTGGTATAAGCATAAGTTCAACATTGAATACTTTGTGAGGTTATGTGTGCATAATTTCACAACAGAACATTGTGTTTCAAGGGATTGTGAGTTGTCAACAGATACATGGGGGATTTAATAAAATCGTACTAGATGTTTGGTTTCCATAGTTGTATTTTATGTTGGAACATAAAATGCCATTTATTTATTTTGTAGCGCTAATTTCTCTTTATAGAATAAAAAATGAAAACTTGAAGTTATTACTGATAAATAATCGATAAGAATCTCACTTTCCAGGGGTTGTTGTTTGGTCAACATTTGTCTCAATTGCTTCAATTTCTGAAGCTAAATTGACTAATATGCTAAAAAAGAAAAATAATTATATGTTAAACAATTGTTTTTTGTTTTTATTGATTTACAAATAATGCATTAGAAGTGCAAAGGAAGGAAGAGCACATTTAGTGAAATTGGAAAAGCAAATGTTCTTTTTTCATGTCTTGTTTGAATTATGTTATTTTTTATATAAATGCATTGAAGTATATTCATCCTAAAGAATATACAAGAAAAATTGTAAAAAAGAATATGGAAAATAAATTTTGAAATGAAGGGGAAATCTTGCATGTGTTGTTGTTCTACTATATCCACAATAAGTGCATTGTCGTTTTCGCTAGAAGAAGCCATTATCAAAGTCTACAACAACTGGGAATCTATAACTTGCTATATATTTTTAAGAACTAAATGAATATAACAAAAATGCCTTAAACTACATTATATCTTGAGATATTGACCTTTAGTGAAGCTAGAAAAGCAATCGTTCCTTTTTCATTTATTATTTGAATTATGTACTTTTTTATTTTATATAAATGCATTGAAGAAGATTGATCCTAAATCATACACAAGAACAATTGTAGAAAAGAGTATGAAAAAACAATTTTAAAATGAATGGGGAAATCTTGCATTTTTTTGTTGTTCTACTATATCTGCAATAAGTGCATTATCATTTTTCCTTAGAAGAAGAAATTATCGAAGTCTGCAACAACTGAGAATCTATGAATTTCTATATATTTTTTAAGAACTAAATGAATATAAAAAAAATGTTTAAAAAGAAACTATGTCTTGAGATATTAATTGCTCATAATGTTCTCAATACACGTAACTTTCATGGACCATAACACTCCCTCTCTCTCTCTCTCTCTCTCTATATATATATATAGTAATTTCTCTTTCCCAGTGATGACTTCTGGAGGAGTGACTTAGTAGCCTATATTGATTCCCGTAGGCTATAGTTGGGATAACAAGGGAATAAAAGAATTATTTAGTGTCATTTATCAGAAAATCCTAAGTTGAAAGTAACATTAAGTAATAAAGTGGAAAACATGTGATTAAGTGACTTAAAAGAATATTTAAAGTCAAAGCTTAGGAAAAGTCACTTTAATTAAATAAAGTGAACAAGGAATTAGAATGAGGATCAAGTATAAAGGGGAGGATAACCCTAATTCCTCTCATTACCAAATATTGAGATTGAGAATTGGATTGCAGAGAGAAGTCAAGTGAATTTGTGTAGTTTTGTGGATTTCTAGGGAGAAACCACCACAATGATTGATTTCGGTGTTGGAAGACACACCCTAGTTAGTCGGGAGGATCATCTATACTCACCATTGTTCTTTAGGATTGCAACAAATACAACATTGGATCCATTCAAAAGGATTCACATCAGTCAGGGAGGTTCATAGATTCTCCCTTGATGCTTGGAGGGCATAGGAGTTACATGATTGATCTAGAGGTAGGCGTGGAGGTTTAGAAGGGACGCTATCCCATCAGACAATAATAGATCTACGTGTTCTCAGTGCATGCAAAATATTTCACCGTGCATGCAACATATCTTCCATCCAATAGCATATTTGGACTTACATGCGGCAGATCCACACTTGCATGTAGCAGATATGGTATTTCCTTTACTCGCACATAGAAGATCTATCCACAAGAGATTCACCATTCATTAGTAACAACATTTGCAGTGTATTTCCATTGAATGTAACGTATTCTCAATGCATGCAACATATTTCACCATGCATGCAGCGCATATTCCATCCAGTAGAATATTTAGACTTGCATGTGATAGATCCACACTCGCATGTAACATATCTAGTATTTCCCTTACTCACATGTATAATATCTATCCATAGGAGATTCACCATTCATCAGTGACAACATTTGCAACGTATTTCCATTGCATGCAGTGTATTCTCAGTGCATGCAACATATTTCACCATGCATGCAACTTATCTTCTATCCAGTGGCATATTTGTACTTGCATGCAATAAACCCACACTCGCATGTATCAGGTATGGTATTTCCTTTGCATGCATGTGTATTCCGGGTTAGATCTAGACTTATAAAGATCAATCTGAAGCATTTTGAGTAGTTTAGCAATGTTTTTATTATATCATAGTATTCAATTTATTGTAATTTCAGTCTTTACAATTAGTGCATTAAAGAACATTGTTCCGACAACAAAAGTATTTGCATGTAGTGAAAACAAACAAACTTGAAACCACCAACATTATGAGAATAAACTAAAACAGATCTAGAATCCTTGAAACCACATTCAAAAACCCAAAGAAATTTCATTCAGATAGACAAATCAATATTTGGGATATTTCAGTGGTATCAGAGCTAGTGAAATTTCCATCCTGTGATTGCATAAGACATGGATGGGTTACAAAATATTTAGAGGTGAAAAATCAGTAGTGCATTCCATGGGAAAGGGAATGAAGACAACTCCATAATTCATGGATAAAACTTGGAAAATTCTTCAACGAATCAAGATGGAGCTAGCAACAACTAAATACATGCCTTATTACCAGGAGTATCTAGAATTAGGTGAGGAAATCTATGCATATTTTTTCCTTTCAAGGCTATTAAAACATAAAGTACGAAAGTTGGCCCAAGGAGTTGGATGAGGATTCCTTTAAAGGCATAGGGAATAAATTGAAGAGATATGAGCATGAAGGAAAGGTGGAGGAGATTGCATCTAGCCATATGGAGGATGTGTGCATAGAGGAAGACAAAAAAAAACCTATGATAAACCATTAGATTTAACTGATGAGGTCGATGACACTAGTGTATTGGATGGGTATACCTATAATGAAGTCTTCAAATCAACAAAAGATGAGGATGAAACATCTTGTCCCATTTATGATGACTATGAGGAGATGTTATAATCAGTTGATGTTTAGGATCCAACATATTTTTGTATGTATGATGATTATGATGAGGGTGGATCAATCGAGATAGCACCTACGCATGATGAGGGTTCAACACCATACCCCATTTATTATGTCTATGATGATGAGGGCATGAATGTTCCTCAACATGATGATGACATTGAACAAAGACCCTTAGCATTGCAAGATTTGGAGGATCGATTATTGGTCATGGAGGAGTAGATTGTACAAGTATTGACAAGGGAATATGGTGCTCATAGATTTATTGAAGATATTACATGGAAAAATCATATGGAGGAGAGACAAAAAGGAGTTGCAGATGGAGTCACTGGTGCTCAATTGCACATAATCAAAGAAGAACTAGAGAAGATGAAATCAAATTACTTACTTGTTCATGGATATAGACCTTTCTCTCAAGTTTGTTGAAGACAAGGAAAGGGAGGTTGAGGAGGTTTGTTACTGGTTCATTTTGGCACGTTTTTCATCACGTACATCAAAGACTCCATCATATTTTCTAGTTGTGTCACATGAGGGCGTGAGTGTCACTAATGATTTGAGGGAGGAGCCTCTTGTGATGATTCCACACGAGGAACATTCAACGTTGCAGGTGTTTGAGGAGGGGTATGACACAATGCGTTTTGAATTCTCCTATGGATAATGTGCCATTTATTTTGGAGATACCACCAAATTCTCCGAGATTAGCTACAAAGGAGATAGTTGAGCACATCCCTTGTGGACCAACCTGGAAGGAAGTATATGGATCCATGGATTAGGTGGACAATGTTGATTAAGGTTGGTTGTAATTGATGTCAACCCTTGAAGAAAGACCCATAGCACAAAGGTTTGGGTAATGGAACCAATAGTGTTTGATGTAAATATGACTCATTATTGTTTTTTCATGGTTGATAAGAAGTAAATATGGAT
>ML816397.1:78299-89548 GCA_009831015.1 Picea engelmannii | reverse complement strand
GTTGATGCACTTGTTTATGGTACAGGTTGATTACAGGTTGATGCATGGTTGATGCATGGTTCAGATTTATTGGTAGAGGTTTACAGCGGTATATCTCACAGTGATAGTGTGACAGTGGTTCCATCATTCTACTTCTACTTCAGGTTGGCAGGACGGGGCAAGGTCAGGTGGTTGTAGCCACCTTCCGGTTGTAGCTGAATAACATAGGGGGTTGTATCCTCCTTCTGGTTGTAGCCAGAGAATTGGGGAGTTGGATCTTCCCTTAGGTTGTAGCCTGAGAAACTAGGGGTTGGAGCCTCCTTCCAGTTGTAGCTGGAAAACAAAGGAAGTTGGTGCTTCCAATGAATGTAATTCTTCAAGACATATAAGAAAAAACATTCTGTGGTTTTCTCCCGATTTGGGTTTCCATGTAAAAAACTGGTGTACTGTGTATGTGTATGATTGTTCATTTGTTCATTGCTTATTTACTCTGTAGTTATTGGATAATAATGCTTCATTGATATAACAGTCGGATTATATGGTTAAAAGGGACTAAATTGCTCTATTACTGATTCACCCCCCCTCTCAATAATCCAACAGACAGGTATATGAAAAACATGGGTATTATCTGGGATATAGTTTTAGGCGACATCAACAGAGTGATGGATATAGTAGTGCCTACAGGATATAGGATGATACAGTAGTGGCTACATGATATAGGATGATACAAGATGATTCATTGATAGCCATCAATATGCAAGGGTATTCATTGGCATGCAACAATCTACAATGGAGTTGTGGGGTGTTTTCACCACAAAGACCTCTCGATAGAGTCCTTGAGAATACCATTGAGTTGAGGTTACCTAGGATCTGTGAGTGGATGGGTGAGCCTCGAGGAAAACCATATCCATCAATGATTGATTTTCATCTAGGATATCATTAGATGAGGGCCAGGGAGAAAGATACTCACAGGTCTTCTTATAGAATTTGTTGTGACTTCTTGGTCATGCCCTTGGGGCCGACCAAAGCACTAGTCACTTTCCATCCTTGCAAGAAGTGGCAGTAGCATCTAGTGCCTCTATTTGATTCCCTCAAAGTATAAAGTAGGACAAGAGAGGATCACTAGAGCTAGTCAGATGAGAAAGGGGGCAATGTTTCCATGACAAAGGATTTTCATTGGGGACATATGACCAATGCATAGAGTGCATAGGAGGAGATACAGACTCTATTGGATTGGTTCATAGATATTTCAATAGGCATTGGGAGTGGAGGACTTCCAATTTGATGGGATCTTGACATTCATCAGAGTGATACACTGCTTAAGATTATGAGGATGATCAAAATGACCATGTCAGTGATTGGACTACATCATTGTGGGGATGTTGTGAGAGGAGTTGATGAGATTTGGTGAGATATACTTTCCCTCATGATACCCAGGATCGAGTCAATCCACAGGTTGGTAGACTTTGACTTCAATGAGTCTTTTTGGCAAGACATGATCCAGGGTAGTGAGTTCAGTCCTCTCAAGGATTTCATCTTGGGGGTCCATGAGAGGATATCATAGTCTAAGTATGGCGGTTAGACGATTATTATTAGGTGGGTGTAGTGCTAGCATGATGGTTCCTCTCGAAGATTATCTTGGGACCTTGGGACTGTAGTGTTTGATATCTCAACAGTCGATATGTTGACTCATAAAATTGTCAACTGGCCACCTTCTTGCAAATGGTTGCAAGGAAATAATATTTTTATTTTTATTATATACCTATAAAAATTAAATACTTAACTATAGGTGGGGCTCCCTAGTTAAAAGATAAATCGACAATGCGGTTATTCTCTAAAGAATGATCTTTAGTAGTCTATTTCAATTTTCTTGAGACATTTTTATGCATCAATCAATGAATTTCTAGAGGTGATGATTGAAAAGGTACAAGTCTTTGTCTTGGTCATTAGCGACAATGAATGCCCATCCATGACATATTATATTCATGCAAAAGGTTGTTGTTTCATTAAAAGGGTTGGTATATATTAAAGATTTCATATGCATATACAAGTCATATGCAAGTGATAAAGTGGACTTTACATTTAATTTTTTTTTATATCCTAGTGATCCAATATGAAATGATACTCAACAACTTAACATAACCTTGCATATTATATGAAGTACCAAGCTCTCATTATGAAAGAGGTGGCATGATGAAGTTTAAATGTGAGAGATTCTTTTCAGCACAATGTATATGTTACATTGCATATTAATTTCGTACCACATGCTACTTTCTCTTGTCATTTACTTTGAAATATATATGTTGTCAGATCTTAATGGTGGCTATGAATGTGATTTTAATTTTGAAAAGATAAAGGATGGTAAGTCTTGGCCATTGTTCTATATGACATAAAATATTTCACTGATATGGATATTGGGCACGTGATTTGTTGCATACTTGGCATAGTATATTGCATTGTTATCGGTGGTAATTTCTAGTGGAATGGTGATTTGGAAAATAAATTATTGTTTTTGGGATGTGAGTCTCATGCATTTAATGCATGGACGTGGGGATTTTGTGAGGTTACCACCTCGAGCATTATGGCATTTTCATTCTGTTTCTTGGAATTGAGCTCTAGAGTGACTGTTGTTCGACCCTGGCCGTGGATATTTGACAGTGAAACTCATTGTTTTCAAAGGAAAAATGAGCGGTTAGTGAAGGTATGTTTACTATAGATAATACCTATCAATGCATATTGAATTTTTGCAATGGTAATTTAGAAAAAATATTTGTTGATTGTGAATGTGCATGTTGTTTTTTCTGTGAGTTCGTTCTGTCATTTTTTCTCCCCTCCCGATAATTCAATGCCCATTCCACTTCACTAATTGATTTCTCTGGTTCTTATCCATCAAATGTCATAAATGCTTGTTGGATTTCACCAAAATGTCTCATAATTTTTCTTCCTTGACATATTTTATGGTGGAATTGGATAGTCTATGAGGGTGAGGATAATGTAGCCTAAGTGTTGGTATTTTTGTTAAAGGAAAGGGGAATGCATTATTCAACTTTTCTCCTTTGTTATGAGTTTCCAGTACGAATACTTATGCCATTCTCATGTATAATGCTCAGCTTAAGTGAATCCTCTGTCAATTTGTTTTAGTACCCACTGATAGGACCAACGTTATAGGTTTTTCATATCTTTGTTGGGTTCCACTGTTGCATTTTTATCCCAGGAAATATTGTCTCGAGTCATGATTCAAAGGGGAAATTTGCAGTCTGGGTTCAAACCCAAGAATTTAAAGGGATATCTTATGGTTTTGCTTGGTCACTTCAAGAAGTTAAAGTTTGTTGTTGTTGAGTCCTTGGGTTTCACATTCCTGCGTGTTACAAAACATATCTTTAAGCTTGCAAGGATCATTTTTGTATATCTCAAAATTGGTAACCCTATGCTCTCTTATATACGGTGATATGCCTCCTGTTGCAATGAAATAATGTTGTGATCTAGTTTTGATCCTTTCTCTTTTTGAAGTATGACCAATATGTATCGATTGTTTAATGGGTTTCTAAGGCTATCTTCTTGAAAGGAATATGGTAGCAACTTGAAATAATGAACATGCCAAATGCCTTCTTCGACCCTGTTCAGTTTTGATTTATTAAAAGGGTTATTGGAAATGGTTAATGCTAGTTTAAAAAAAAGGAATGTTCTCATTTACAATATCATACAGTCTCATGATAGTTTGGATTCTAAGAGATTTGTTGCATAGCATTTTTGAAATTGAAAGAGACATGAACTGATGTTACCAATGAAAAATGATTTTGCAAAAAATTATGAAATGGTGATATAAGTTATATACTATTGAAGAAAGGGTTCAATTGATATTGGCTTATGTTTACATATCATTTCTCATGGATTCGATTATTAAATGAGAATGTGATTTGTCTCGAAGATTGGAATGTTTTCTTTCTTTTACACAAGATCAATTCCCTCATTTATTCCCTTTACATAAGCTATTTCTTATTCCCATATTCATATATCATTTCAAAATTTCATTTACCTTTGCCCCTGTGTAATGAAATCAAACATTTTTTTGATTAAATGATGTTAATACTGGAAATAAGAGCATGTTATGATTCAAATATTGTATATGGTTATGGTTAGTTTGGAATAAGTATGTTGTGTATTGGTTATATTTGATTATTTTAATTTATATTGCTGAGGGCCAACTCCTCCATATTTTCACTTTCCATGAGTTATTCCCAACTCCCAATTCCATATTCATTTTATCCCATAAGTTTCCCCCCAACTGTATGATAGATTTTTTACAATAAAGGAATGACTGAGGAATATATAAATTGACAGAGGCAATTATGATAAATTGTTTGAATTTATGATAGACTATTTTTCTGAACATTTTCCATCTCATTCCCTACCATTATATATTTTTTTGCACATTGAAATCCCATCATATTCCCAAAAACATTGTCTCCCCCATGTTCTTAAATGATAACTATTTATGTGATGATTGAATAATTAAAGGACATAGATGATATCTTGAGTGATCCCTCCCCTATGTATCTTCATGATTGCTTGCGTGTGGTTTGTTGTTAACAAAGTTGTTTCTAAGCTATGTAGGAAAAATGGTATTTGATTTTTAGTAGATATTGTATGCATGCTCTAACTCTTATTTACACTTATAGATGAGTTTATTCAGTAGAGGAAGTGGTGGAAGAGGAAACATGGGAAGAGGGAGGAGACCAAATGAATTTTGGGGAAACAAAAGACTCCACTTCTCAATCCATTCCGATGTTGACTCTGAGAATTTTAATCATCTCCTACAAACTGGTTTCTTGAACTTAGTAGGAAAAGGGGCTTTCCAACCTCGTCCTCCACCTAAAATACCAGCCCTTAAACTTCATCCAAATATTTTTGGAATTTTTGTACCACCACATGTTTCATTAACTCCTGATATTTCAACCAATGATGGTTGGAAGGAGATTGTCAACCCTCCTCATCATCAAGCTCAAGGGTGGCACACAACTTCCTTTCCATTCCCTCCACCTCCTGTAAAGCGATCAACCCTCCATACCACATCAGAAGATTATCATACCGATTTCACTCAACATCCATTAAAGAAGCTCAAATATCTAGCCCAAGAACCCGAACCTAGTAAAGGAAAATGGCCTTACCAATCTGTCAACTATGATTAGTTAGTAACCTCTTCACATTCAGTCACTTCCCATGCCAATCATCATAAAATTGAAAGTAAGCATATTTCCTTTGAGGACATGCATCCATAAGAATTAACAACAAGAGTTAAAACACCAGTTGACGAAGGTTTGGAAGTCATAAGGCCACAGGAAAGTAAACTGAAGCAAGATGGCTCACATAAAAGATATGACTTCTGATTTTATATTTTTATTATGATGTTTTGCTGATGAGGATAATTCTTGTTATATTTTGGGACAATGGTATGTCTGAACAGACAGATTATTCATCATTTGGGTTATTTTCACAACATTATTTATTTTGAGATAGATTGATGATATATTTGTTTTGACATATTTTGATAGCTTTGACTTAGATATAATCTGATTGTTTTGAAATTTCTTAAAAAAAATAAAAGAGAAATTAGGGGTTCCCCACCTATTAGTTAGTATTTATTTTATCCTTATCATTAAATATTTTTATTAGTTTATAAGTTGTCCCCATTAACTAAAAGTAGTTGATCTTCTCAAACTACTTTTGAGAGGAATAAAAAAAGATTTCAAGGGACAAGCAAAGGAGGAGTGATAGAGAGAAAAACTTTGATAATGATCCTATTGAAGGTGGCAACAAGGAGAGCCAAGAAGTATTCATTTGTTGATATACTTCACAAGAGTCAAGGAAGTGGCATTTGTGGTCTGTCATTTCAGATTTGTTTTAGTCTTGGTTTCACTTGATGATACCAATGGTCTTTGTATGATGCAATATACCATCACTGACTGCTGAGTCTCATTCTGGTCCTTACCTCTTGGGGTACAGAGAATGCTATTGGTTGTATTTCATACTTGAATAAATAAAATATTTGGATGGTTTTGAAGTCTCATTTGAGTTTTCTGTGTCATCTTTATCAGATCTTTTATTTCTAAAGCTGTTAAAAAATTATTCAAAAATATTTTCTGTTATGAATATTTTCTTTTCATTTTGACATAATTAAATTATAAAAAGATAATATTAATTCCAAGGACATATTTCTTGAGAATTAATTGAAACTTTTGTAAAAGAGGCTATAAACATAGGGTGATAATCCTGATTATTTTTCTCTAGCCATGCAAAATTTGAAAATGTTGGTAGTAAGATAGAATCATTCTTTTTCATCAACATTTATTCGACGACCATACTTGGGAAATCTTCAATATTTATCTAGTATTCATATTTCTTTGTTGTAATTATTGTAATTTTTTTTTATTTGACCATCTTTATTTTTCTTATTGTTTTTTGTTTTCATGACCATACATGCTGCACATTAATCTAACATTGGACAAGGTTTATATGATCAAACCAACATTTATTTAACACTATTCAACACAATTTGGGAAACAACCCGTTGACGAACTAAACTTAATCAATATTGGGAAGGTACTTATCAAGATATTAGAATTAGAGAATAGTGGGAGGCCCAACAAAGCTGACCAGAAATCAGCCTCCTCATTAAGATTTTTTTTATGTCCTTTGGTTCTTATTTTCTCGAAGAACGAGGGGGTTGTCTTCAGAAATAAATCTTGTCTCTAGGATAGGAAGAAGAAACGTTGTCCTTGAAACCATACAAGGAAAACATCAAATATATTTGTATGATCCTTCCAGCTCTTTAGTATCATGTATCCCTATCACTTTCAAAATGACATCTTCCATTTCTTCTTCTGGTACGGGTCAATATTCTTCTTCACAATCCTCTTCCTCTTCCTTAATCAAAGGCAATTTTAGTGATCAGATTCCACTTCAAACTACCACCAATCTTGCCAAAGTAATTAAGAAATTTGTCTTATTCCAATTTGAGGAAGATGCCACAACTACACCATGGCATGTGTCCTCACCTCTAGATCTTTCTCCAACCACTAATCCCCTTCCCAAATTCAAAGATCATTTTCCAATTTTTTTAGGAAATGACACCATTTCTACTAAAGACCATCTTAGTGCATTTTCTAAAGCATGCCACAATATAGGAGAAAATGATAATGATACTTGTATGTGATTATTAATTAATTCTCTAGAAGGGAAAGTTGTTGCTGATTTTTTTGAATTTCCTCCTAAAGTATTTTCGACTTGGGATGATTAGTTTACTAGTTTAAATAAACATATGGGTAGCCCAAAAATCTAGAATATTTGTTAAAGGATTATAATAAATTTTTTTTTACAAATGGTGAAACCATTAAATATTTCAATCTTATATTCACCAAATTGTACAATCAAATCCCATAGATGATCTGTCCTCATAATCAAGCCATTTTCATTCAGTACTATAATTCCTTTCCCTCTTCTTATCATCATAGGTTATAAGAGAAAAATGTGGCAAGCTTAGGTTATGCACTCCAGACTTGTTTGGAGTATGAAGAACAAATAGAAAGAGCATGTCTTCCTAAGGAAGATTTTGTTAGGCAGAACAAAATGTCGATTGTCTTGTAGCTTGTTCAAGATATGAGCAACCAAATGATTTCTTTTGAAAGGAAAGGGATAATTTCTAATACAATCGTTGTTGAATCCTCTTCTCAAGCTATTTTGATAAATCGTTCTATTAATTATTTACCATATAATCAGCCAAAGACTATTCTCTCTAGAGATTGGTGTGATTTTTTCAATGACATTCATGAGGAGAGCACTTGTGAAGTTAAGAAAAAGGAACAAGAAAGAATATTTGGAAAAAGAAGTGAAGCAACTGTCATTGCCTTAGATTTCGTTCTTGAAGAAGATGTAATGTTAGTAAACACTCAGAGTAAATATTATACTGATAGGGGAAAGGGTGGAAATCCTAAAACTACCTTTGCCCCTAGCTCTTCTTCTCCGAGTAAAAATCCTCAGGTTGACAGAATAACACAAAGTCAAGGGGTTTCAACCTCTTTACCTTCATCAAAATATAACATATTGAAACAACTAGCTAACATAAAAGTGGATGCAACTCTCTTGGACATGGTCATTGTCCCCAAGCCACAACAACATCTTAATTTTTTTTATGGAAGGTAAAAATTCCTCAATAGATAGTTTATCTGAAGACCTTGATGAATAAGAGTAACATGTAAATAGATTAGGTGTAAATGATTTTTAAAATTCTGTAAAAAAATCCACCTTTCTATATTTTTGTAAATATTTTTGATAGGATATCTCTGTTGGCAAATGTTTAACAGATAGCGTATGCTTTTCATTGATGGAAAGTACAGCAACGATGATGGCTTGAGTACAGCAGTGATGATCAACAGGCAAAGAGAATACAAGTCTAGGAAGATCGAATGATTGAAGGCCCGAGAAGCATTGTTGATCGTTGGATCCCATCCAAAATTCCTGACAGTATGAGGGCCATCAGATCTGAAGAAAGACAAGTAGAGGGCGTTGAAGAGGAGAATAGATCTCAGGCATAAGATCTGAGCGCAGGGTCCGACCACCGTTGGATCGAGGAAAACCTGCACGGTGTTTAAAAGTGAAAGTAGAAAAAGGGGCTCACCAAATCCCGAAAGCAGGAGGACCGTCCATCTCAGGGGATTATGTGGACCGTTGATCCGACTCCCTATCGGAATTTCAAGGATCGCGAGTTAGAGATGTCAAATATTATTGACATCAGAACCCCGATTTCGCGATATGTGAAATCGCGATGTAATCTGAGCCGTCAGATTAAGATTGAATCTGAACAGTTGATTCCAGTCAATGGAGAGGCATCGTGGATCGGGACTTTGAAATGACAAAGTCACTTGACATCAAGAACCCCGATTTCGCGATATGCGATATCGCGATTCAATCACAGCCATTGAATCGAGAATGTGATCTAGACCGTCGACCCAACTCATGACAGCAGACCACGTCATCTAGGGACACGTGGCACAATCAGGTAATGACAAGTGTCAGACTGATTCAACATTTCAGGCACATGTAAGTCATGAATCAGAGTGACACGTGGTAGTATTCAACACGTGTCAGTCCACTTGTGACATCAGCAGATGGACACCTCTCAGAGTTTCACGGATCGCGACTTAGAGAGTCGAGATGATTCATCTCCAGATTCACGATATGCGATATAGCGATTTAATCGTGGATCGTTGGATCAAGAGGACACGTGGCGAAAGATCGTCATGTCACTGACTGGAAAGTCAAAGGAACAGCAAGATGCAAGATTGCAAGTTAATCGTGGACCGTTGGATCAAGAGGACGCGTGGAAAAAGATCAGAGCACCATAAAGCTCCATCTCTGAGTTTCACCTATCGCGACTTGGAGTGACGAGAACCTCCATCTAAGGATCAACGAGATGCGAGATCATGATAAGATCCTGACCATCAATACACCAAAAGATGCGGACCATTGATCCCACACCATTACGAGGTATCGGGGATCGTGACTTGGAGAGTCAAGATGCCTTATCTCCAGACTCACGAAATGCGAAATCGTGAAAGCGCCTTATGCATAAGGCTGCGGTCACAGCCCTTGGTCACATCAGTGAGAGATGGAAAGATGTTAGAAGACAAGGAGGAGCTGAGCCTTGTCGCACGGTCAGGTGGATAACGACACAGAAGGTGACACGACAAGAGTGGGGCCCTTCGTCAATACNTGCGTGCCCAATTCCGGACCCCCCCCCCTCTGCTTAAAGATAGAATGGCAAGGGGGCTCCAGAATCGAATCCTGACCGTATATATGAGAGCACAGATACTGACCGTCTATATTTGCTCGCCGCATATCCAACGATGTAGATGAATTTAAACAAGATCGGAGGGATACTAAGGCACGACGCAGTGAGACTTCCAGAAACCATTGATGACGTCTGGTAGAGAAGTCGAAGAGACCACTGTGTGATCGCCAGAGGAGATGAAGAGTCTCCAAGCTTCATCCGGTGAAGGAAGACTATTCTTAGAAGGGATTGATAGATGGATGGGAATTGAGGCCTGTAACTGAAACAAAGAAAGTGAGTTTGATTGTCACAGAGAAAACAAAGAGTCTTAAACTGCCAGAGAGGCTGAGGAATCTCAGGATAACATTCAGTGATACTAGACACTCGGGGCGAACCACCAGAGAAGCTGAAGAGTCACGATGATGATCAGACAGAACACTCGAGAGGTGGAGGATAACAACGCGGAGTCAGCATATAGAGGCATTGCAAACATTGCATGCACAAGGTGCACAGAAGCTATAAATACATAGTACAGAGAAGAGAAGAGAGTTGTTGCTGTTACTATCGGTGGTTGCTGTGAATGTTGTAAGTGAAGGTGATTCATGTGTGAAGAAGGAGGAGAGTGAAATAGTTGAAGTGCACAGAAGAGGAACTGTGCAGTGAATGGACATGGGGCATAGAGCATAAAAAGCGGAAGAACAAACAACGCAAGTGATGTGTGCAGAAAGGTAATGAGGCAGACAGAGCAACGAAATGCAGCAGAACAGTGATGAGTCTGGTAAGCCATTGTTGAACATCATATCACTGTAATAAGTTTCAGTAGCAAATATTCATATTTTAGGGTGGTTGGGTGGAGCTAGGGAGGACTTGTGTCCTCAAAGGTTCAAGTGGGTGCTTGAACACAGGGAGTTGGTGCTAGAGAAACCAGGAAGTCGGTGCTTCCTTCTAGTTGGTGCTATAGAAACCAGGGAGTCAGTGCTTCCTTCTAGTTGGTGCTAGAGAAAACAGAGAGTTGGTGCTCTCAGCAAGTTGCAGCTTGCTAAACAGAGGTTGTAGCCTCATTATGAGTTGGTGTTCATATGTATGATAATGTAAAGAATGTAATTATTACTTATCATATAAAGAAAAAGAGGTTTTTACCCTGTATGGGTTTCCTTGGAAAATATCCGTCTCTGTGTTTCTCATATATGTGACTGATGCTGAATGTGCCTGTGTTTATTTCTCTGCATTGTTGTGATCATCATTCAGTGTTTCTGCAAAGAGTTTTAAAAGAAGCGTAATTGTTTAAGCTCAGTAACAACTGATTCACCCCCCCCCCTCTCAGTTGTCCAACAATTGGTATCAGAGCCGGCCCCTTTTATCTAAGGGTAGATCCTAGAGCTTAAACATGTCAATCCATGAAGGAAATTCAACCAATAAGGCCCCTCTGTTCAATGGAACAAAC